>MJUU01000155.1:117055-127121 GCA_002080025.1 Modiolus philippinarum | reverse complement strand
TGAAAAGTACTTTGATCGGCTCACTTTAAACTTTGCAGATTAATTTCTTAAAGAGAAATCAAGCTTAATTAGGCAGTTACAGGTGCTTCTGAATTGAGAACCCCTTACCTAAATCACTTAAAGTTTTGAAGGGTGACGACGGGCGTATCATGCGACTTGGCGCAGCTGTTTATTTTTTGTTAATGTTTTTTATTTCTGTTATTTTAACCGAAAATGTAGAGGGTTAGCCTATCACTGACTGACCTAAAAGATCAATGCAAAGGGTTTCTACGGGGAAAATCAGGAAAACGAATGCTTGTGCAAACCGGGTCTAAAAAGGAAGATATATTTCAGTTCGATATTTAAGACAGTATGTAAACCAATAAGTCACTAAGTTAAGACATTGTAGAATACAGTATCAAGATAAATGTTCTTATTCAATCACAATGGTATTGTGGTTATTTTATAGCAATGCAAATATTAAAACAAACAATTTTATATTTGTACCTTTTGGTGTTTATTGGTCACAGGGTCATTCAGGAAGACTTTTAGAAAAGATAAGCTTGTGGTTGAAATATCTCGATTTTGGCCAACATTAATTATCTTTTATCTCTTTATAATGTCTTGTACAGATATAAGATGTATTACTGCGATAACAACACTGAAAATCTAACAAATGCTACTATTTGTTTTTCATTGTTTGCTTACTAAAAATTTTCATATAGTTTTGAAAATTAATTTTGAAGAAAAATGCCTTATAAATAAAGTAAAGGAGATACAATGTCCAAGTGTAAATTCATGAAAAAGAATCCACGAACCGGAGGAGAGTGGATTGTTTATCATGAATTCACACTAGTCTAATGTTTCTCTTCCTTAAACCATTGTTTAGGCATTTATGTAATCAAGAGATCAAAAGGATTATCGCCTATGCAATAACTGCATTGCTATGTTCGTAATATATATATAATGTCTGCATGAACGAGAGTTCACTCAGTATCAAAGAAGAATTGGATAAAGTTGTTCTAACAGTATCATTTTGTACGAAATCTTATATTCAGATAAATTTCAATTGTTGGATATGTATAATTCAAAGTGAGTCAAAGGGCATCAAATCTGTAAAAAAAATGTCGGTGAATAGTGTCGAAAAAAAGAAGAACTCAGGGGAGAGAAAATGTAATGGCCTAAATTCCGTGAACCACGTTCAATCAACTGGGAACAAAATTTCAAACTTCTTATGGATGCTGTAGAGGACTACGCCAGGAAAGGGATTAAGCGTGAACAAGATGAAGACCTTGGTTCCCTTTCGCAGTGGATTAAGGCTGTAGATGATTCTTAAACGAATCAATCAGCTACGAGGGTCACTGAGAACTAAAGCATCGTCAATTTTCAAAAATGCTGATATGGCCAGTTACTTGTCCTCCATTCATGACAAATATGTCGTCGTTCCTGCTGGATCTGCCAAATGCTCTACAAAACCTATATCTAAATTGCTAACCTTCATCTTGACAGCTGTTAAAGAGGGCCTTCAAAAATACTGTGATACTTGCTTTTCAAGAAGCGGTGTAAATGAAATGTGGATTTTGAAAAACTCCAAAGATCTACTTGACATCTTATACTCTAGATCATTACCACACTTTAACAGCATTAAAACTTTCGACTTCTCCACACTTTACACTACTATTCCTCATGAACAATTAAAATCACGGCTGAAAGGTTTAATTCATAGATGTTTCTCACGTAAGAACGGTGAACGAAGATCTAGGTACATTGTTGTAGGTAGAGAACAAGCCTACTTTGTGAAAAATGACTCCGAATCGGAGAAAAAATATACAGAAGAAGAAGTGATTAAAATGTTAGAGTTTCTGATCGACAATATATTTGTCCAGTTTGGAGGAATTGTTTTTCAATAGACTATCGGAATTCCTATGGGCACGAACTGTGCGCCTCTCCTAGCCGATCTGTTTCTTCACTCTTATGAAGTGGAATTCATCGAAGGGCTTCTTCAAAATAAAGATAAAAAACTGGCCCAATCCTTCAATTTTAGCTTCCGTTATATAGATGTTTTTTGTCACTAAACAACCCTCGCTTTGGTGATTTTCTTCATTTGATCTATCCAAAAGAGCTCGAAATTAAGGATACAACAGACACTTCTACATCAGCCTCATTCCTCGACCTTCACCTTGAAATTGACAACAGAGGGCGACTTCAAACTAAGCTCTACGACAAACGCGATGACTTCACCTTTCCAATAGTAAACTTCCCTTTTCTCTGTAGCAACATCCCAACAACGCTAGCATATGGAGTTTACATCTCCAAGTTCATTCGCTATTCAAGAGCTTGACTTCCTTGATAGAGCCCGGTCGCTCAAAAATAGGCTACTTCAACAAGGGTATGTTACCCAAAACTTGAAGTCATCCCTCCAGAAGTTTTACGGTCGACATCACCATCTTGTGGACCGCTATGGGATATCTGTTTCCAAGATGACAACAGATCTTTCCCTTTAAAGCTTAATTGTTGTTTCCTCTACCGGATTTGACTTTACTACCGGATTTGACATGTTCAACACGGCGGGTGTCTTATAAGAAGCAGGAGATGCTAACTCTACCGGTGCACCTGATCTCACCCATGGTTTTTTATTGGGTCCGTGTTCTTCATCTTTGTGTGTGTGTCTTCATTTTTCTTTTCTGTGCCATACCCATGTTTTGTCTCTGTTTTTTTCCTTTTTTGTTTCTGGTGTTGCCATTGTCCTTGGATTGTTCGCTTCTGGATTGATGGTTCGGTTCTCACTTACTTTCATCTGTACAATGAAATGCTCTCGCAAAAGCATATTTTGATATTTTTAACCTCATGGTAATACATATACGATGAACGGGAAGGGGAGGTTTAACTTTTGTTTATATTTATTAATCACTTTTCCGATTAGAAATAAATTAAATATAAATAAACAGAAAAAGTTAGAGCTCGTGTTATACTCCCCATATGAAGATAGTTAAATTAAATTTGGTGACGGCTGAGTATGCTGAGATCTACGTTATGTTAGTATTAAGTTCATATTGGTATATTCGGACGTACAGAAACGTTACAAAAACAAGGAAGTTTGGTCACAAATTATTTATTTGTCCCATATGACCGTTTTTATACTTTATCAAATGCTTTTGAATGGGTGGCTAAATTCGCGCCCGATTGTCTACCGCGAACATAGCGAAAATTAAACACACATGAAAAAATCCCGATATACGGTATTTTTCTTTTGGTATCCTCTGATCTTAATGTTTAATTGTGTAGACTAAAGAAGAGGGCTGGGCAGGGATGAGGGAGACCAGGGGAAAGCTGGGGGGCGAAAGAAAGAAGAGTTGGGCCGGAGAAAGGAGAAATCGGCAGGAGAGAGGAAAAAAGGGACGAGAAAGGAAGAAGGGAGAAAAAATGGAAGGGAGACCGGGAGAGAGGAAAGAGAGGGTGGCAGAAAGGAGTGGGGGCGGAGAAAGAAAAAAAGATACCCCCCTGTCCGCCCCCTCATGGAATCTTTATCCCACCCTCACCACCCCCCCAGCACAAAAAAGGACTATTCAATGAGATGTGCGTATTTGAAACGTCTCTTATATTACTTGGATACTTATTGATAAAGTTCTGTCATACAACATCTAGATGTATGTATCAACTTCATACAAAATGTGCAAGGGGACGACCATTTGACTTTCAGGGGAGGAAAAGGGGGGTTGGGCAATTTAGTAAATAAAAAATTCAATCTTGATGCCAATGAAAAAAATATTCTAGTCCGACTTGTGATGAAAATAATAATTGATTTTTGATGTCTTTTTTGTTGTCAATACAAATAAATAATTTGGTGTGATATTTGGTGAAAGTAAATAATTTGTTCCGAGATTTTAGTGAAAATAAATTTTATGAGCAAATCAAAAAAGCCCTCCCCTAAAAATCAAATGATTGTCCCCCTGGAATTTTTCAGAAAAATTTCTAGCCCCGTTATATATTAAAAAAATCTCTTACACCAGCACCTGGGTTAAAAATAATATAGCCCTCACGCTGCTCATTTGAAAGAAAAACTTGCTCAGCAAATTTTCCTGGCACGTGGACAAAACACTTCCCAACTTGGGTGAAAATCCCATCGGAGACAAAAATTTTGCTCTACATATTTTCATAGCATGCGAGTTAAACATTTCGCGGTTCGGTTGAAGACCCCCCCCAGACAATCAAATGGTGCCTAACGAAGGTTTTACAACCTTGAATAAAAAAATCGCCTAATCGGAAAATCCTGTCGCACTGTAATGTAGTTAACATACATTTCCCTCGGGACATATTTAATCTTTAAAATGTAGAAAACAAGAAAGGGGATGCCGTGGATTTTTAAAAAAGAATCCACAGCTGATACAATAGAATTACGTCACAACAATGGTTTAAGCTAATTGCTACGACTGGTAATAACCATTATATGCAATACTTAACAGATAAACTATAGCTGATATCTGATTAAGAAAAATTAGGCTCAAACATACGGTAGCTCAGTCGTCATTATTATTGTCTTTCTTTGTCTTTATTGTTGGTATGACCTGGCCCGAAAACCCATTTTATTTAAAAACTTGCAATATCTAAATTTAAGAAGATTGTTAAAACCTAATGAACGGATATAATTTATTTTTATACGTTCGGTGTTTCTTCGTCTAGTGTAAGAGGGCCTTAAGGAATATCTCCCTTTTAATTTGCTTAGGTCTGTCCTAAGTTGATTTTGGCTTTCTTATTTAGATCCACCTGGTTATTCGTTTTCTTTCAGTTTTTTACTCATATTTCGGTTCATGAGTTTCCAAATGTTTTGATTTGACCTGCACTATAGAGACACATGTTGTCGAAATGCGCATATCCACAAACTAAATTCAAAGCAACTTCGATATTTTGTTATTTGCAATGGCGGGACAATACATCAGATACAAAAATAAAAATGAAATAAAAGGGACAATAGGAAACACCTACAATGGCTGAAAATTGTATTTACATGCCACAATCTGCTAGGGAACTACACAGGAAAAACACAAATAAGACAAAAACCGAGTATGAAATAAAGATAATAAAAGCCCCTGATGCCTGCAGACCTAGATCCCTGCTATGGGTGAATAATAACCGCTGCCTTGCGGACGACTTGGAAAGTAAAAGGCTATGGAGGTAAATACAGACAGAAAATCCGGGGAAATGACACCGTCACCACGGTAATGGGAGCATTAAGGAAGGAAAATCCTAAAGAAAACCCAATGGCCCTCCAAGGCCAGGATGTTCTTGCAGGGCTAGTCACCGGGTATGGTAAAAAGAATCCATGATACAGGACCTTATGTGCCAGCGGGCACGAAAGGGATAGGTGAGGTGAGACAACGGCAGTAAAATACCGAATGAACAAAGGAAAGGAATTTACAAAAAGTCATAGACATGGCCAAAACGAGGATACAGAAAACAACGTCGTTAAACACAGAAAACAATGACGTTAGACAGAAACGAAGCACATAAATAGAAAAGACAACATTCAAAAACAAGGCACTAACAGTGTGAACTCCAGTTAAACTCCAGTGAAACTGAGAGTGACATCAGGTGTCCTGCTTTGTTAACAGCACCCGTCACACTGTAAGTGAGTCAATCTAGGAAAATGTCAAAATCGGTAGTAAAATCAGGGAAGACGTGAATCTAGCTGAAAATGTCCGCTTTTATTTGGGATACTGACACGTCATATCTTTCAACGATGTTATTTTGACGGCCATAGAATTTCTCGAGGAATAAAACAATGATTGTACAAATCCCTGACTAAGCAGCTTTTGGGACATTGTTTTTGCGTTCTCCATTTTAAGTGCAGAAACATTGGTGTATTAAATCTGCAAGTACTGTTTTCAGTAGATGAGGTAACGTATAGTATAAATATTAGATAACATCCTAAATTACGTAATTATAGGAATAATTTACCTCACAAAAGCTTTTAAACATGATAATATTTAGTAAAAACTGAATCTTAATCAATCCCGGTAGAGGTTTTTTCACGATATTTTATCTTGTTTCGTGATTGCATGGCTTAGATGAAACTTAAATCCCGATATAATACCGATCACGACTGACTTTTCAAGAGATACTAGGTTTCGGAATAGAAGGTGTTTTACAGAGGTCCTAGGATTTCGGACCAACCGGTATTAAGAGGCTGTTTGGCGCGCCCTAAAAGTTTATTTTAAAATCCCTTTACCAAGTCAGGACCATTGGGGTTGACAATTTTTGTCTTTTTGGCGTTTTATAAATGGCCTTTTAATAGTTTACAACTATCTTCGGTAATTGTGTCAAGAGGTCTTAAAAATGCAAATTTTCTGCAATGCCAACATTTACTTAATATGCCAATACCTTCAATTGTTACACAGATATCATCTGAATATTGGACATTTAATTGTCTGTCACAAAACAAAGCTATTAAATTTAACTAATCTAACCAATCAAGAATAGGCGTATCTTGGAGAAAATTCATTGTAAGTACTCACTTGTTCCAAGACTGTTACCAGTATTATTCCAAAACATTAAGAAAGCGCAAAGGTGAACCTTCGTTGTGAAGAAAACAATATTGACATATAAAGGTTAAAAAATCTCAAATAGTACAAACAACAGCAAAAAGATTGCTACGCGTAGTCATATGTCCCCCGCCGCAAAATAAACTTAAAACCAATATCAGACTACCATTGAAAAAAAAATGGGCAGGGGTTCCCCCTGTTATGTAGGTAATATATATATATATATATATAAATGCTGAAATCAAACATTTTGAGTCCCCTTTAAAAAAATGGGCAGCAGTTCCCCTTTTAACCTAAGTAATACATGTTGGTGAAATGGTAAAAAAATATGAGGCAGAATACTTTTTCCTATAATTCCAAATTTCTTGTTTGGTTACCATGGTAACCTGAAGCTCAACTATCCATTACTACCCATTTTAGACCAACATTCAAAGAAAAAAAAAAAATCGGGCAGGGGTTTCCCTTATAATTAAACTTATACATATTGCTGAAATCAAACATTCCAGGCCCCCCTTGCAAAAAAAATGGGTAGGAGTTCCCCTTATAATCAAGTTTATACAATAAAATAATATCTAGCAGAACACTTTTTTTCTAAAATTTCAGTTTTCTGATTTGGTTTCTGTGGCAACAGAAAGCACCACTATCTATTGCAGCCTATTTCAGACCATCATTCAAAAAATTGGGCAGGGGTTTCCCTCATAATTTAAGTGATACATATTGCTGAAATCAAATCATGTTTGAAGAGACAAAAGCTATCACTGAATGGTATGTATTGTTGCTGAGTAGAACCGTCAAAAATAATATGTCTGTTGAGAGTTTCAGGAAATCTACCAAAATTAGAATTTATTCTAATTTTTTGCACTCTATCATTCTGTTAAGCTTTGACAACTTTGCAAAAGAAATAGTGTAATAATATGATTTTCTTCCTTGGTTTTATTATCTCCCATTTTAAAATTATGACTTCTCATTACATCTTATCTTTTAGCTTAGGAAGCCCCAAAAAGTGTTTTCATGTACATATTTAAGCCAATTTGATGTATTGAACAGTATCTAGTAATACAAGGAACATTTCTGTTTAGTCATCAAAACTAGTTGCTATTTTTGTTATTAAATAATACCAAACACGAGATTTTATGCTTAATATCCTGCTTTTTATTTCAAACATGTTAAATGTTTCATTATCCGATACGTTGCAGTCCGATCTTGCTCAAATTAATGGCATGATCTAGTACATTTGGTGACTAACAATCCTGGAAAATTTGAAGGAAATCTAAGTAGTGGTTTCTGAGGAGTTGCGTCCATAAGATCTTTCTTTGTATAGCATTGTAAGTCCAATAACCAATACAATATTTGACGAATCAAAACGGCGATGCGACCTGGTCTAGTACTAATGGTAACCAACAGTCTTATAAAAACTGAATGAATTCCGACCAAAGGTTTCTAAAGAGTGGCGTTCATAAAAGTTGACATTGTATCACAATGTGGAAATAATCAAAGTGCCATAACTCCTACAAAATTCGACAAATCAAAATGACGATGGGATATGATCTAGTACTAACGGTGACTAACAATCCTGTAAAATTTGATTGAATTCTAACCAGCGGTTTTAGAGGAGTTGCGTCCCTAAAAGTGTGACAGACGGACGGACGGACGGACAGACAAACGCAGACCATTACTAGGCCCACCGTCGCGATGCGGCGGGGGACATATTTGTAAATTGAATACAAGTTTCCGCACTCGTCCGCCAATTAAGATCGAAATTCAGTGCTCTAAGCCAAAACCATGAATTTCGTCAAAATTATCAGTAAAATGATCAGACTTTTCCTACATCTCGACTGAAAAGGATGGTTCTTGGTGAGAAACTTGATATCTCGAAAAATGTGACTTTAGTTTTTCCTGGATTCACCTGTATTTTTTTTAAATTCTTTCAAAAGAGGTTTACAAAGGTTTATATGAAGACTAAAAAAGACGATGAAATCCTTTTTTCTCGAATTTTATGTCTGATGCTTTTCCTGGAACTATTTAATTGAAAAATGATACCAGTAAATAGAAAAATAATGACTTCGCAAATAAGGAGAAGGAAAGAAAAAAAAATTGAAAAATAAAAGAAAAGCTTCTCAGATACGCATATTTTCAAAAAATGGCAACGGTCAGCTTCAAAAGCAAATATTTATCACAAAAAACGCATTTACACATAAATAAAAATATAGCATCACACCATTTTTAAAGAGAGTTAAATTTGGTCCAGTTAGCCATGGGGTCTTACACAGACAAAGGAAAGCAAAGATAGTTGTCCTTTATTTTTCAGATTTGAATTTTACGAAAATCTCTTCTGTTACAATATAGCTTTCCATAAGATTGTAATTTAACATGTAAAGCTGATGATTATTGACATATTGATTTATTGTGAGGTATATATTTTTACACCATGGAAATGGAACACGCTTTTATATGATCCAAATTAGTTAACATTTGTTTGATTTTTCAAATCTTAAATACTAGTAGTATGTTTATTTAATGAGTTTTTATTTCTACTACTAAAATTTTTGTTTTAATTTATGTTTAATTTATTTCATTCAAGCGGGTAACCAGCAGTCTGTTGCTCTTAACTGTGCAAAATATGCAGTCAGGTTAGTAATGCAATCTCTGAAAACCGCTGGGTTATATTCTTACCCCGCAATTGTAATTTTTACAAATAGCTTGAATGCAAATTAATGATTAGTTAAAATATGTGTCCGCGTTAATGGTGAATAATGATAACATTTATCATAAAGAACGCTCGGCACTCGTAATTTGTACTCTGAGTCAAAAATGCAAATCCTACAAATTATGCATCATCGTAAAATCCATAGAAAACCATGAGCTGATCTTTACACTAAAATTTCCCATCAACCGACTTTAATATTAATAATTGTTGTTTCTTACAATTATTTTGCTTAATAGAGCATCAAAACTGTATTGAAATTATGTGTGTTTAATTCGGTACAGTGCAGATTATTAAATAACAACGGCAGTAGAATACCGAAGGAACAAGGGAAGGAAAGACCACAAAAATCGAAGTCCAAAGATATGGCAAAAACGGCAACAGAGAAAACCAAAGTGAGATAGCTACAATGCACGGAAATAAAAAGACGACATTAAGAACTAAGGCACTACTAGTGTGAACTCCCATGAAAATCGGGAGTGACATCAGGTGCTCCGGAAGGGTAAGCATGTCCTGCCCGCTAGAGGAACCCGTCACACTATCAGTGAGTCAATCCAGAGTTGAGTCTAAGCCGGTTATGTCAAATCCGTGAAGACGTGAAATCTAGCTAAAAATGTCCGTTTTGATTTTGGACACAGACACGTCATATCTGTCAATGATGTCATGGTGACGGTCAAAGAACTTCTGAAGTGGTGAAAGCAACAATGGCTGAACAAATCCCTGACTTAGCAACTTTTAGTGTTTTTGCTGTATTTAAAAAATCACTGTATAAAGTAAGTGAGAACCGAACCGTCAATCCAAAAGCGAACAATCCAAGGACAATGGCAACACCAGAAACAAAAAA
>MJUU01000155.1:75678-116786 GCA_002080025.1 Modiolus philippinarum | reverse complement strand
CCCTTGTTGAAGTAGCCTATTTGTGAGCAACCGGGCTCTATCAAGGAAGTCACTGTATCGAACACAGGCTCTTGAATAGCGAATGAGCTGGGAGATGTAAACTCCATATGCCGGCGCTGTTGGGATGTTGTTACAAAGGAAAGGGAAGTTTACTATTGGAAAGGTGAAGTCATCGCGTTTGTCGAACAGCTTAGTTTGAAGTCCCTCTGTTGTCAATTTCGAGGTGAAGGTCAAGAAACGAGGCTGATGTAGAAGCGTCTGTGGTATCCTTAATTTCGAGCTCTCGAGTATAAACTACATGCTCGACAGTAAGGAATCAACTGTGAAATGTACACTCCATAAGCGCGAGAGGTATGTATATTGCTGCTCAGAAAGGGACAATTCACAATTGGGAAGGTAAAATCATTACTTTTGTCATATAGCTTAGATTCCAAACGTCCATCTTCATTAATGTATATATAAGGATCTAAGTACAAAGCTGAAGTACAGTTGGGTGCAGTCATAACCTCTCATCCAAGTTAACTCCAAGTTAACTAAGAAACAATTCTAAGTTAACTTGAAGTTAACTTAGAGTAGACGTAGAACAGTTCTAAAAAAGGTCATACAAAACGGTCATTTTCTAAGTTAACTTAGAACAGTTCTAAAAGAAGTCATAAAATAGAGCAGTTCTAAAAGTGGTCATAATACAGTGCAGTTCTAAAAGCAGTCACACGGAAGACCACGACCGCTTTTAGAACAGGTTATGACCGTTTTTAGAACAGTTCTACTCGATGACTGCTTTGAGAACAGTTCTAATCTATGACTGCTTTTAGAACATTTCTTGACAATAACTGCTTTTAGAACACTTTTCTAGACCTTTGTGAGAGGTTATGACTGCACCCAACTGTAGGTGTATCAGTAGTCTCTTTAATTTCAAGTCCATTGGGATAGATCTGGTGTAAATAATTCCTGAATTTTGGATTATTTAAAGTACATCGTCTATGTAGCGGAAGCTAAAATTAAAGGACTGGGCTAAATATTTTTGTTTTTTCTGTGTAAGCCCTTGTAAAAACTTGACCTCATACGAGAAAAGAAAGAGATCAGCTAATATTGGCGGGCAGTTAGTTCCCATGGGAATCCCGACTGTCTGTTGAAAAACGCGACCTCCAAATTCGACAAAAATATTATCAATTAAGAATTCCAACATCTTGATAACGTCATTCTCTGTGTAATTTTTGTTTGATTCAGTGTGGTTCTCTACAAAATATGTTTTGTCTTTCCCTTCCACTAAGTAAGTGTATCTACGTTCTCCGTTTTTAGTGCAGAAACATTGATATATCAAATCCGATTTTACTGTTTACAATTTATTGTGTGGCAGGGTAGTATAAAGAGTAGAAAAATCAAAAGTTTGTATGCTGTGGCATGGGTAAGACTGCTAGAGGATAGCTGTTAAAGTAAATCTTTAGAATTGTTTAGAATCCACATCTGATTGACGCCGCTCGTGGAGCAGACTTTATCACAGTAACTTTTCAGACCATCTCTGACTGCCGTCAATAAAGTGGTTAGGAGCTTAGAAAAAGGCTTAGTGGTGCATCTGGAAGACCCCGCAATGAATCTCTGCTTGTATGGGTTTTTATGAAGTTTAGGGACCTAGTAGATGTAGGAGAGCTGATTGATTTCATCACCCGCTTTGATGCCGAAGTATGTTAAAACAGAGTTGTGATTTTCAATAATCTCATCCCTTGATAGTGTAGTGGGAGTATAAGTTGGGTTCTCTGATGAACTATCAATTCCCATCTCCTTAACCAGACAGTCAAGATAGTGTTTCTTACATACGAGCAGTATGTTGTTAGAAGCTTTGTCTGCAGGGACAGTGACGTATTTTTCTTTGAGGTTGTCAATCGTCTTTCTAACGCGGGGATCTTGAGATGTACTGAGATTTCTGGATTTCATTGATGTTTTCAAACGCCGAATACGATTCACAATTAACGACTTAATGGACCTGATCCAGTCGGACAGCGTCTCGACATCTTCCTTCTCTTTCTTTGCCCACCTCCTCGCATGGTCCTCAATTGCATCCATCAAAATTTTGAAGTTGTACTTCCATTTGATATGCTGGGGCTCACGAAATTTGGAACCATTTGAAAAAAAACCTCTCTTAGTTTGATATTGTCTATAATATTTAGGTCACCGGTTATCACGTAATGTAATTGAATAGGGAAGTGGAGCATGTGCAATCAGGTGGTCTTTAAATATAATGATAACATATGAAAAAGTTAATATAAAAGGCCTATAAATCGATTACTTAAGATGTCTTAGTTCAGTTAAAAAAACTTTAAACAATTACACAAAGAAACACTACCTCAATAAACTGACACGTTAAAATAGCTAAAAAGCTAAAATTCGATTTGGAATGATCTCATTTTTTACAAAGCATTTAAAATATAAAGGTCAACTGATCGAAAGGCTTCTCCAAATTAAGATCTAGCCCAATTCCTTCATTTAGTTTCCGTAATACAGATAATATTTTGTCTCTAAAGAAGCATTTCTTTGATGAATTTTCCTCATCTGATCTATCCAAAAGATTTCGAAATTAAGGATACTACAGACACTTCCACATCAGCCTCATTGCTTGACTATTATCTTGAAATTGACAGCAGAAGTAAGTAAACAACTAAGCTGTATGACAAACTTGATGACATCTTTTTCCAATAGATAATTTCTCTCCTCTTTGTAGTAACATTCAATCAGCATCGGCATATGGAGTTTACCGGGACCAGGGACCAGCCTGAACTTACTATGAGATAGGAGTTTTTGCTCTTTGTTGATGGCCTCGTGGTGACTTCAAGTCGAAGAACAAGAATGAAAGTGTTGTTCCATTTGCTTAATCTGGTCATTTATTTACAGATATTTTGTCCCTTGTACATTTATTCCATATTCCTTTATTTGTTCATTTATGGTCGATGCCTCCTGGTAGACTGTTAGTCCCCGAGGGTATTCATCGGCCCAGTAGTCAGTACTTTGGTGATGTCCCGAAAGCCGATTTTATTTTAAACTTTGCAATATCTAAATTTTTGAAAATTTTGTTGAAAACCAATTAGTATCTCCCTCCGTCCTTAGCTGCTTTTGGCTTTACATTTAGATCATACTGGGTATTTGTCTCTATCAGCTTTTTAACATATTTGATTTTATGGTCTTCCAAACGTTTAGATTTTATCTGCACTGAAGAGACATAAGTTGTCAAAATGCGCATATGCAGAAAATAAATTCACAGTAACTTCGGTATGTAGTTATTTGTTACCACTGGGTCGATGCCTCTGCTTGTGGACTGTAAGTCTCTGAGGGTATTTACCAGCCCTGTAGTCAGTACTAGTCAGTCAGTGCTGACCTGAAAGCCGAATTTTATTTCAAACTTTGCAATATCTATTTTTTTTTAATTTTGTTGAAAACAAAGGAATATGTCCCTCATGCAAAGCTCTGTCCTTAGCTGATTTTGGCTTTATTGGGTATTTGTTCTCTTTCAGCTTTTTAACATATTTGATTTTATGGTCTTCCAAACGTTTAGATTTTATCTGCAGCAAAGAGACATAAGTTGTCGAAATGCGCAAATGCAGAAAATAAATTCATAGTAATAGTTACATTTCTCAAATTATTCGCTACTGGAAGGCATGTGGTGGACACATTGATAGTTCGGTTGCTCACAAATTGGCTTCCGAGGCTTCTTTAGGATAAATTGGCATATTAAATATCTATGATTTATAACAATGTGATACGCGATATTTGAGACACGACGAACAGGAATATTGCATATTTTGATCATGGGATTGGGGATATTTCAATATTTATTTGGATATTTTCAATAACAAAGGGACATTTTAGTCAAGACCTACTGGCACCCCCTAAACAAGCCTCGCTGCTTAACGGTATATTATCTTTACCTTGAAGACATAAAAAAGAAGTATTACAGTCGACATCACGATTTGGGATATGTGTGTCACAGATGATAAGAGATCTTTCCCTTAATCAGCCTAAGATTATTTTTTCACCACATTTGACATGTTGAACACGACGGGTGCCTTAAAAAAGAGGCAAGATATGGTAATTATGTGTTTTTCCTTTTTTTTCTCTTCGATGCCGTACTTATGTGATGTCCAGACAGATTCTCAATTACTTCATGTAAAAGAACATAGCATAATTATCAAATATGCCTGGTAAGTTGAAAAAAACACAGGGTAATTTTTGTTTTTCCAAGGATGGCCCCTGAAAGCGTAAAGCGCTATTTTAGTTTGAAGCTCATTCCAGTCGGTAATAGCATTACAAAAGAAAGATGTGGAGTCGACTCCTCAGATTTTTAGAACAATAAAATTGAATTGACTTGGACATGTTCACTTACTCTACAAAAATGTTGTTTCAAGTGGTTTGGGCATTATCATTAATAATCTTGCGTGCATTAATAATCGCAATGTTTCATTTTGAGCAACTTGAAGTGCATTTTCATTTTCTTGTGTAAGGCTAGAAAATAAAAAAATATTGAAGACAGAAGAAAGAATACTACCTTTGTTGAAACTGGAATGCTACAATTATTGTCCACTGAGGAAAAACTTCAAATTAAAGAAAAATGTCATAAAATGTCGGACCAGGAGGAATGGCATCTTCATTTAAATTACAAAGGAGGATAACAATGGCCGAAAACTACAATAATAGGCTACAATTTACAAACGAACTGCACCAGAAAAACACTAATGAAGACAAGAGACAGACATAAATAACAGTAGGAACTCGGAATAGCTTGACTTGGTATTTGCACTATATAAAGGCCAGCGCTATGGTTCAACCTTTTTATGGGTACCCAAACATCTCCTATCCCATTTCCCAATAGTATAATAAGCATTCGAATAAAACCCTTACAGTTGCACCACTAACTCCACTATGACCACTGTTTGAATTACTACCTTGGAAAATACAAGATTACATCTGTGGAACTTTTTGGAAAGTTGTAGACAGTAATGTTTATAGTTCATGGTTTCATTGATGGAAAATGTAAAAACTGAGCTAATTGTCTATCTGTTTTAAATACTGCATTTCATGGTTGTAGAGGTATAATCGATAAAAAAGTCAATGTCCTATGAGTAAAAAATAAGCTTCATCATCATTAAATGTGCCGTAATATCATTATGATAGCAACAGGGAAATTTAAACAAGGTCAATGGTAATGTACAATACCTTCATTGTAAAGCTAATTTTAAAAATCTTAAATTTCCGTACGAAAAAAAAAACAAACAAACAATTGTACTTGCAGTAGTCGATAACAAAAAAGGTATTATTTATTATCGGGATCAAGTACTAAATAATACCCTTTTTTGCTTTCCGTGTTATCGTTAAAACTACCATTGAAAAAATAGATCCTGACAATCTAATTCATAAAAGTGTTTAATATTTTTAGCCCTCCACATCTAATATTAATATTTGATATTTGTAGAGGTAAAATAGTATTACAAACAATCAATTTCTAAGCCCAGGCTGATACAGTAATAAAATAGTATTGGAATCATGTAATCATCAAATAATATGATAATGTCATTGTTTTACACAGGACTCCTTCCCACGATATACATACATGTTTAAAGAGAGAATTGGATACCAATGAACCAGTTTATTTCTACCGATAGCTTTTTCTGTTGCCGTCACAAAGTCAGGCTATCCCGACATCCTATTTTTATTTACATTTGTCTCTTGTCTTACATATGTATATGTGCTATCTAATGCAGTGTCCTTATGGCATGTGGTTTCAATTTGTTGGTGTTTACTGTTATCCACTGCTTCTTAAGTGCGGCTCGAGTTAATCGGTGGTTTATGTAACCTCAGACACTTGGCTGCTGTAATATTCAAAATATTTGTCTAAAAATGGTATATTTTCCCCCAAATAAAGAAACTATGCATATTTTAACACTCAGGAATACCTATTATGGAAGCAAACTTTAGTAACCAAAATGTATTTCATCAATTTTACCTGTTTCTAATTAGTAACCCGTGCTGTGTGTGTTTACAGGGTTCAAAACTAAAACATACGAATACAACTATACAAAACATAAATAAACACAAATTAGTTGTAAATAAATCACAAGAAATGTAAAGGTTTCATTGATATCAATCAAATACCAATTTTCCTAAATTAAAATCAGCGATGTAGATTAAATTTCTTTCTTCAGTGGCTTTGGTTTATGTATATAACCAGGTATGCGGTATGTAGCTTATGTATTTGCTACCCTCTCTTGAGAATTTGGTTTATGTATCTAAAATAGTGAAATCCAAGCTCCGTCAACGTTATTGCCTTGAAATTGTAAACAAAAACTTTAAACGTATTCTGGTAATTGTTTAAACAGGTAAAGATTATATCGGTTTATAATATGTTACTGCAAATTCAGAAATCAATGCCACATGTATTGTCAAGGAATCGCTATAATAAATGTGTGTATTCTAAGCTGTTGAAGAATTTATTCCCTATTTCTATTAGATATAAGAAAAGTATTTTCACATTAAATAATTGTCAGATTTTCTACTATTAAAATGGATTTTTGAATATTAAAAATTGTTTTTAATATTTTATAATCAGTTTGAATTTTGATATTAGAAGACAAATAAGCTTTTTTGGCTCAGTGAACCTTTAAAATCGGTAAAATCAAAATTTCGAGTATAAAATGTGTAATTATACATGCATCAGGGGAACAACATATCCTGCAAGTTGGATGGAATATGACATACAGTTTTGAAGGAGTTCCTGATTAACAAACTAAATTAACAAATGAGCCACATTTGAAGTCTGGCTCAGTGAATCTTTAGAATATGTAAAATCAAAATTTTACATATCAGATGCACAACTAGATCAGGCGAACAATATATCATGCAAGTTTTGTTGGAATCTGACATAAAGTGGTGGTGGTTTTTTAGAGTAACAAAATAAATAACAAATGAGCTATTTTGGCTCCTTGAACCTCTAAAATATTTCAAACCAAAGTTTTAACCACAACTTAACCTGGTAAACAACATATCCGGCAAGTATGGTTGGAATCTGACTTACAGTTATGATTGATTTGTGGATTCAAACAACAACAACAAAAAATATCGAGCTATTTTTGCTTCTTGAACCTCATAAATATGTTAAACCAAAATTCAAAGTATTAGGTTCACAACTACGCCAGGTGGACAACATATCCTGAAAGTTTGTTTTGAAGGAGTTGCAGATTAGAACACCTACAATCTATGGAGGACGACCACGTTAGACGACGCATAGTAACCCTAAATGTCGACTCCGATTACACAAAAATGACAATAGTGTTAGACTAGACACTAAAACCATTGAGTAGAAGTATGTTTTTATCCAATAAAAAATCAAGGTTAACAATTTGTATCAATTAGTTTTTTAAGAAAATTGGCGTTAACAATTTGAACTGAACATATAATACATTTTCCATGGTTCATGACTTCATTTTACCATGTATTTGTAGAAACTTTGTCACATGTTCATTTACTCCCAAAGGTTGACGTAATTCACATCCCCAAAGATACATTGTTTTTGAATATCAATTTTAAATCGTTAGAAGGGAAACGTACATTTCCGTTTCATATATACAAATGTATTTCTTTTAAACATTTAGGAAAAACTAAATTTTACTTTTTTCTAAAAACGGAAAACTCTTAGAGCCAGAGTAGGCAAAAGAAATATGATTTTCCTCACTACTTTTAAACTTGATTGTGAAGAAATTTACTTTTTCGTATCGCTTTGTAGAGAAACTCGGAGTAAAGAATTTCAGAACTTTTTCATACAACTTAATGGGGAAATTCGGAATGAAGAACAATCTTAAATTCAAACAGTTATAGCATAAATTAGCATAGATCTTAATGTAGAGATGTGGGCGAGCAAATTCTTCCTTATAATGCGTATATCACATGGTCAATTTCATTTTCTGTTTGAATTTATATTCTTTTTATACGCTGTTGTACTGTAACAAAAAAAATAATCAAAAGAAATAAAAAATAATAAAGTAAACAAATGAAAGTCCAAATAAAAACTAAAAGTATAAATAAGTAAAATGTGCACCTTAGAGTCTAGACTATGTATTTCCCGTTAAAATTATAATGAGATGGATTCATTAAAAAAAACTATGTTCATATGTTTTTTTTAAGCTCAATTCTGTGACATCACAGTATGACGAGTTCCAACAAAATAACAACGTCATACATGTTTTCCGAAAATGTCGTGTTGAAATATAATATAGGGCAAATTAAAAATAAGTGATTCAAGGTGACGATAAAATAACATTACTTTTATTACTAGTGCTTGGTTTTCTGTATCAGGTAAGTTACATTACAGAAAACATCTTGGGAATTTTATCTGATTTTATAATTTTAATAACATTAGAAACAGAGGAATTATACGAATAAAGGTTTTCACAAAGGAGACACTTTTTCAGTTCAAACTCGGATGAAAATACCGCAGATGTACATTACTAAAATTAACTAACCCCAAAAAAACATCTTCAAATACTAAATTTACAGTAAAATCGGTATTTAGGGAGCAACCATTTGATTTTTATAGGGGGCAAGGAAGGAATTTTAAAAAAAATCCAGGACCAGAAATTTGGCGAAATCAGGACAGAAGGAAGCTGAAAAAAATAACCAGGATGACATATATGAAGCAAAATTTCTGGCTTGGACAGAAAAAAAAATGACAGGATTACTTCGAGTGAGAAAAAAATTGTCAGGCTCAAAAATTGCGTGAAAAAAATATCCAGGATCAGATGTTCCTTCCTTGCCCCCCCCCCCCTAAAAATCAAATGGTTGCTTTCTTAGTTATATAGGCAAAACTTTTTATAGGGAAACTAGATAACTATAAATCGTAAAAACAGAAACCATAAAGTTAACCATTTCGTATTTAAAAATATTATAAGAACACCCCCGTCGTTTCAAATTAATGTTGTTTAATTTTAACTGATTTTTTCTTAATACATTTTGGTCCTACAATTTTTTTTTACTTTGGATTTGGAATTCAGAGATGCAGATATAGTCATTCATATCAGTTGAATTAAGTGTACCTTTAGACAGCTAATACCAGTTTTTTTTATAGTCTCATTTTTTCTGCTTCAATATTTTGGTAGGCCAATTGGTTTACAAGACCACTATCAGTAAATCTAATAGATTACGTCCAAATATGATGATTTACATTTGTGTTGATGTGTATTTAATTTTATGAAATGGTGATTTACATTTGAGTTTTTTTTTCATCGAATGTGTTACTCAAAAGGGTGCTATTCTTGACTTTTTCCAACTTAAATCCAGCGTGTTTACATGGAAAGTGCAATAGCGACACAAGTAATTCGGAAACAATTCATCTGAATTTCACTATATTTGGAACTTAAGTACACTAAATGTGTCAGTGAATATATGATTTTAATTTGAAATCGATTAACATTGGCCTAAGATCGATACAGTGACTTCTTTGATAGAGCCCGATCGCTTAAAATAGGCTACTTAAACAAGAGAGTGTTATCCATAATTTGAAGTCATCACTCCAGAACTTTTACGGCCGACATCACCATCCTATGTGTTTCCCAAAAGACAACAGATATTTCCCCTCAAAAGCTTAATTGTTGTTTACTCTGCTGGATTTGACTTTACTACCGGATTTGACATGTTCAACAGGGCGACTGTCTTATAAGGAGCGGGAGATGCTTACTCTTCCGGTACACCTGATCTCACCCCATGGTTTTTTTGGGGGGTCTTTGTTTTTCATCTTTGCATGCGTGTCTTCATCTTTCTTTTCTTTCCCGTACTCATGTTATGTCTTTGCTTCCTTGTTTTCCGATGTTGCCAATGTCCTTGGATTGTTCGTTTAAGACTGACGGTTCGGTTCTCACCTACATTATTGGCTTGTCTGCATGATTATACCGGGCACTACCGCAATGGAAGGGGAGATTTGGCTAGCCATAAAACCGGTTTAAACCATCACTTCTTTTGAAATACCTGTACCAAGTCAAGACCTTTGCGGTCGACAATTTTGCCGGTGGTTTCGACCTAATTTGTCTTTTTGTCTCATGGAATTCGGCTTTTGACCACTCTGTTCCGTGATTTTGTTATTGCCCCCATTATATATGATATTGCATTATAAATAATGACGTTCAGTAGATGGCTTCAAACGAATAACTACACCAGAAGTATCAATAAAAGGGAGTTGCAACAGAAAACATAACTGATGTCAAGAGAGGGTTTATAATTTTGAACGTATCAACTACACGATAGTAATATATTATTTTATTATTTTGTCCTGTGAAGTAGACTATTGCATGTTGTCAATTACAGACCTATTCTACATAATAGTTTTTCATTATACACAAGTCATATTTATCGGTAGACCCTCGCTTACGTTTTGAATGAATGACATCAGAGACCTATTTGGGATGAGCATTTCTAACCATACCCTATCTAGGTTTCATCTGTTGTCGTAATAGTCATCTGCAGAACTAAATCTTACAGCAATTTTGGAATTTTGTCATCACGTGATTTTGTATTTATTTGTAATTAGCTAGGTTCCTTGGCAACTACCCTTAGAGTGTGAAACCACCAATTCATTTCAGTACATTTTTAACTAAAATTTGGGATTTTCAAAGCTTTTTGGACAATTATTCGTACGCTTATTTCCAAAGACCAAATATGTCGTTAAAGGAATATTTCTTCTCTATATTATATCAAATTCTCATCATACATTTAAAGTATTCTAAGAGATTCCGGTGTTTCGGGGAGAGCGACCTAAAACTTCGTACTACGACGTTAAAATATTGTGCAACACAATGGGAAATCTCCTTTAAGGATGGTCACTCCTCAAGTTTATTATATCAATGTTTTAAAATTGGTATTTTTATTTATTAGAACATCGATCATACATCATTTTAAGCAAAAAATATTGATAGGTCAGTATGCCCATTTTAAGTGCCTAAAATTTTGACGGGAAACCAAACTCCTCTTGATTTTTCATTAACATTGCATTAAAGAAATCGCCCTTTGGAATACAATGAAGATATATCAAGAATTTCATCAAATTTTGTCAAAAGTTTATTCAAGATGTATAGAGACATATTTTGAAAAGAAAAGTTGGGGTCAGTGTGCAAAATTTTCTAATGCATCATGGTGGATAAAATAAGAGAATTCCGAAAGTCAGAGACAGCTTCAAAAACCTGAGCAGTGACCATCCTTAAAGTTACACCTGGTCATTTGACCTTGTTTTAGGTACCTAATACAACAATGTTTAAATGGGTGTATCCAAATTCTATCTTTAGTTTGAAAAACTCATATATGGTCAAAGCTTTGATTGGTTAGTTGCTTTAAAACATTGCGGATCCAAAAGTATTGGTGGTTGTAATGACGGCTTTAACTTGTTTACTCATCAAATATCTGCCGATTAATCGTGTAGTGAAAATTCTTGGAACCCCTGATGGGACCGGACCTCCTTTTCCAACTTACATGATTCAACATAAATTTCATAAAAAAAAAATAAAAACCGTATGACCAATAAACATATACATGATTACCATAAAGCCGCTGTGAAGGATTAAGAATTACTGGAGAGACATAATTTTTCTCAGAAAAAGTTAATCCTTATATTATTCTAGGTAAACCAACGTCAACCACATTTTGTTGCTGTATCAGATTCCTGTTTTTGTTTCGACAATGATAAAACAATCAAGAGAAAATATTATATTTGTTTTGAATTTAATTTATATGTGAGCTTGGTGCTGAATGTCAAATATAAAAATACCGAAACTAAAATAAATAAATTATGATCATTTTTCTTTCAGCTTTTTAACATATTTGATTTGATGGTCTTCCAAACATTTAGATTTTATCTGCACTGAAGAGACATAAGTTGTCGAAATGCGCATATGCAGAAAATAAATTCACAGTAACTTCGGTATTTAGTTATTTATTAATTATCCAAGAGATCACGACGTTTACAAGTTTTAATATCTAAGATAAAACCACGGCAGTAGAATACCGAAGGAACAAAGAAAAAGATTACAGAAATCAAATTCCAGAGACAAGATAAAAGTAAGAAAACAAGAAAAAGGAAAACCAAAGACACTACACAACACTACAAATACAACAATAAAAACTATTAATAGCATTAACAGTGTAAACTTTCAAAAAGAGTTACATCAAGTGATCCGGAAGGGTAGAGGGTCTTGCCCTACATACAGCACCCGTCACACAGTCAGTGAGGCATTTATCTGTTTGGTAACTGATTGGTTAATTATAAATTACAGTTATAAAATATCACTGTCACTTATATCAGATATAAATTGCATGTGATGAAATTTGAAAAGTAATCACATACAGTATGTTTAAGAGTAGATTTAATTTATTATACAAAGATGAAACAATTTTTTGAGCCAAACAACATAAAAAATACCTAAGTATTTATAAACAAATAGTAGCATAAAAAACTAAAGTCACCAAATAAGTCAATCATGTCAAATGATAAAAACTTATTCCTACCGTCGGAAAAGTTCGTGAAATGACTTGAAACTTACAAAATCAGTCATAACTTTTTGTACTTATTGCCAATCCAAACCAAAAAATGTGCAATGCTCTTTCGATATTGACTACTAACTTCTCAAAGAGTAAACAATGGTTCAATGTTTCAAAAAGGTCAAATTTTTCGATGAAACTGTTTTACTCCTTACTGCTAAGGGAAAGTAAAGGTAAAGGTAGGTTTTATTTAACGTCGGAAATTACGGGCATTTACTCTTAACAATTACAAAAAACAGGATACAATCACATGCCATAATTTACAAGCGAACTGCACCAGAAAAACAATAATGAAAACAAGAGACAAACAAAAATAACGATAGGAACTCTAGATACCCGGACTTGGTACCGGCACTAACAAAAGCAAATTGTTGGGTGAAACAGGTTTATTGGTACATGTACCCAAACCTCCCCTTTCTCTATCCCGTTTCCCTGTAGTATAATAAACATGCGAATAAAACCAAATACAGGTAGACTACTAACTTTAGGGCCACTATCTTGGAAAAGAAAAGCACATGCCAAAACGTAATTTAGAGAGATGGGTCAAAGAGTGCTCGCCGCTAAACAACCGGATAGCTCAATGAATCTAGTCTGCTGGTAAAACACTATGGAAGAAAAATCAAACTCAAAACTCTCCGAAGGATTTCGTAAAGATTCGTCGTATTTCAGAAGACATCGGCAATGTCAGTTAGAGGCCAGTATATATGTAAAGTCTTCAGGTCACGTAAGCTCTATATGAGCTTTTAAACCGACTGCGAGATTAACGACTGTTTAGCAATTGTAAGCTTCTGGCATGGTCGCAAGGCTTGTAGAGGAACAAAGCCCGAAGTTCAAAGCCGGAAAATTGGTGAAACCTCCGAGCTAAGGTAGGTTCCTTGAAACCTTGACACGTGCGGGATTCAAACCACAGTGGTGTCGGCGCTTTTGGTTGAAAGTCCAGTGCCATAAGCAATCTGTCATCCTGCCCCTAAGTAGTTGGATAGGAGAATTTGTAAGACTTTCCATGAAATAGCTGAATTGCAGGAATACTTAAATACATCATATCTTTGGTGTAGCGATTTCTGATTTCAACAAATATGAACTATTTATTTCGTCAGTATACATACGAAGCCATATCTATCGGTTACACAAACCAGGCTCTTATGATATGTCTATTTATGACTTGATACAAATGCTTTATACAATATGTATTAATTAAACAGTCGTTGAACCCTGTGAAAATTAAAGGAGCTTAAGCTGTTCTGTCACAGATTCGAATTCCCCCGATTATCAACTATACTTTTTCTGCCTGAGGTGATAACAGACTAATCGGCAAATGAATTCCGAAGCAAAGGGAGAGGAAATGGGCATTTGTATTTCAAAACACACACACACACACACATGGCAACTCGGATGTATCACAATTCATACGACATGAATAAGGCAAAATAACAACGACCGATAACGCCAGAAAAGTAAATAACCAGCAGTGCGACCCCCTAGAGATACACCAACCCTATTGTATACACACAAAAACAAAAACTCTTCTCTTTTTTAGATTACATATGAATATAAAAAATGGATAATAAGAAACACCTACAATGGTTGAAAATTATAATTACATGCCACAATCTGCCAGGGAACTTAACCGGAAAAACACAAATAAGACAGAAGACAAAACGTAGACAACGAAAAGAACTCGGGACAGCCGGACTTGGTACCGGTGTCACATACTAGATTTTCCCCCTACTCATTCTCCCCCCCGGGAAGATGAGTATATACTAGTCTTTCCGTCCGGAAAAATCAGTATATACTCATTTTTCTCCCCTACATTTGAGGGGAGAACATTGAGTATATACTGGATTTTCCCCCTTTGTTCGAATTCATACTGGAATTTCCCCCTTGGCTATAATACTAAATATATTCACTGCATATGCAAAATAATGTAAAAATTATTATAAAGCATATAATGTGTAATAATTCCAATACAAATACATGAATACGTGAATGTTTTACTTGAATTAATACGATACTCGCAAGTAAATGGATTTTTCTGTTAAATACAACGACTTAGAAAATGTCTAATTTAATATTTAGCTATAAAAGATATTGCTATTGCGTAAGTTGAAATAACTAGAGTGAAGCTACTTCACTATAACCGCAAGCTCATAATCGGAAAATATACATTCGACCAATTTTCGGAAATTCTTATTCATATACATAAATATATTCTATGATTACAATAAGGGTAATGATTGTCTATTATATCAACTGACATTGTGCTCTCGTTGAGGTCCGCGCTATGAAAGAACTATATTGTAATGATGCTTTTTTCACAAGATTTTCATTCAACATGAAAGGACTGTTGCCGATAAATCAATAGGCAATGTGTTTTAGAAATAAGCTTTGAAACCGATTTTTATAGAAGTTTTAATTTTAAAGTATGACCCCTTTAGATGGAACCATTGGATGTAGATAACACTTTTGTACCTGTATTTCGTTCTCGTTTGCCAAGTAATTTCAGAAGAACTTAGAATGGTTATTAAATGGTGTGTTATGTACCTTTGCTTGATTGCAACATTGGATTTATGAGTAGAAGCCAATTTTATTAGCCAGTTATCTCTATGTCATTTTTCAAGGGGAAATTTCGGATCAAATCTTCCGGAATAATAGGCATAGTTCACCTTTCATACCTCAACCTAAAAGGGACATTTATATATCTGTTTTGGCAAATAATGATACATGTGTCCGTTATCAATAAGGCGTCATCTATTTTACCAATGGCGTTTCCGACATTTTAAACATCATTTTTTCCATTTTGGGAAACTATTTTACTACGATTTATAAGACAAGAAAGAAGAAAAAAAGACAAAAGAAAACAGGACACTTAAAATATAACCTTTATAAAACGACAAAAAAAAAAATACAAATTGATTAAATTCATTCCATGCGGCTGTCCATTTAGATCCTATTTTGAATTTGGTATTTCCCTTGACTAAAAGAAAGTTAATTTTCACACTTCTCAAATTTTGACGCTTTTTCTCATCCTGTGAAAATATATACAAGGGCCCAATACCAAAAACCTTAAGAGGTTAGAGGTTACACCTGATTTTTCTTTCTGTTTATGGACTTCGGCTCTTGACAACTCTGTTGGGTAATTTTGTTATTACCTCCATGTAACGATATGAATAGTGGGACCTGTTTTGGGGTTGATTTCGATTTCTTACTAAACCCCTCAGTTGGGGATGCGATTTCGTGTTCCAATTCTAGCTCCGTTTCGGTTCTTACCATACTCTTAAATTTGATTGTTTTTTAAACCTGCAAAACAAACATTCTCAAATTCGGCGGAGATGAACACGATTCTAAGTACATTGATATTTTTATATGCAGCTGATATAAATACTTGGTACAGAAAAAAAATTCTGTAAGTCCTTACACCACATTCATATTTATTTGCAGATAAGATACTGTTGGACTGATTTTCAGAAGTATATATGTCTCCTTGTTATACCCCCCCCCCCGCTTTAGCGGGCAGTATATAGTGATCATGGTGACAGTTCGTCTGTCCGTTCGCTATTCCGTCCGCAATAGGCGTTCAACTCCTCCTAGACCACATCGTAATAAAACTTTCACAGAATGTTCAGTGGATATTACATTGAGCTATTTTAAAAAATTGATATGACTTGATTTTTTTTTCGTTTTTGTTTTGCTGTTGAATTATTGTCTTGAGTAAAATGGGGGAGCGAGGGGCTTTACATTAGTGAACTTTGATCACAGTTTTTCTGGTCTTAAATATGCTTTCTTTGCTAATCATTTTGTCCATTTGAGTAAACTTGTTCTCTACTTTCTTGCTTTCTTTGAAGTGTTTCCTTATTAGATGAAAGATGAAGTCGACGTCGTTACTTAACTGCAACTGGAAAGTTCCTCTTTATAAAGGGGAAGTTCTAGTATGGGGGAAAAACTAGTATGTGTATTCACATACCAGACTTTCCGTAGGGGGAAACTTCAGTATATACTCATTTTTCCCCAGGGGAAAATCCAGTATATACTAGATTTTCCGGGGGGAAATCTTAGTATATACTCATATTTCCGGGGGGAAATCCTGGTATGGGGGAAAGACTAGTATGTAACACCGGCACTAGCAAAAGCGAGCGGTAGGGTTAAACTTGTCTATGGATACCCAAACCTCCCATGTAACTGTCCCGTTTCCCTATAGTATAAAAACTTATGAATAAAGCCTTTATTTATTGGTGGTATCTACTGATACAATAAATAAAAGGTCAATTGTAACATGGCTCTTGTCAATTGTCAACCAGTACCATATACTTCGCACATGCGCAAATGGTATCGCAATAAGAGTAAGACGAATGCAAAACAACAATGTTTTTTTAAAATTTTGTTTAAATTTTTGTTCGTTTTAGTTTGTGAAGGAAATAAATAACAAATACATCTTACTATGTATTTAGAGGGATTTTGTCCCATGTACATTTACTTCATATCCCCTTATTTGTTCGTTTAAGTACATATTTTACTTATTTATGCCATTCAGACACCTGAATGTGTATTGTTTTGCTTTCGATTTTAATTTTGAACTTGCATCTTTTTGAAAACGTAAGATTGTGTATTGTGACGTCATAGACACAGACGGCAAAGGAAACGGGAAATCCGCCTTTTCGTAGGTCGCTTCAGAATGAAAAATTCCGTTTTCTAGCTGTCATATTAGAATCGAAATAATTCATGGGATATATATGGCCATTGTTATCAAACCATGGGCTTGGCCTTTATATTCGTAAATTTAACCCTTCTTTAACGCTATGAGTTCAATTCGAATATAAGGCCTCACCAGCCCATGGTTAAATGACAATAAACCACGTGCAATAAACGTATACCTGCCATGAATTATTTCTTAAGTAATACATCATCACGTTTTCAAATTTTATTTTACATTAAATATTCTTTTCTTTTCTAGTATTCACCAGGAATGCATACTTGAACTCCTACTGGCATTCAGAAACGGTAGGTCAAATGGGGTGATTAATGTAACCAAGAACCTGTTTCTAAGAAACAGAAGGTGACTAAGGTAGTTAACAAATAAATTGTTAATTATTCAATACAAATGAATAAACAAGCAAAAGTTTGAATATTTAAATATTATATAAAACAGAAAAAAACAAGACAAATACTTTAAAGCCTAAAAAAAGAGTAAAAAAAAATTAAAAGAGTAATGAGAGACTGTTTTTTTTTAAGAATTCAGTTATACTATTAAAATAAAACACCAATTCAATATTAAGAATAAAGAAGCAACAAAACATAAAAAATAGATTTGCAATTGCGAGCAATGGCAGATGTCGCCTAAAAGGCCAATTGGATCATTAAATCTTGAAATCGGAAAAAGTTGGAATTTTGACGAATTTTTGCGGCCATCTTGGAAATGGCAGCCATTTTGAATTTTGTTTTTGCATAAATTTCTTCCTCTCATGTCATTTACACGATTTATGAAGAAATTCTGCAAAGCAGTTCCTGAGATATTGAATCTTCAATTTTTGAACGTGAAATGGCGACCATCTTGGAAATGGCGGTCATTTTGAAAATTTTAAACGCACAGCATACAACTTCAGACAGTGATAAAACTTTGTGCAAAGACTGAAATCATTTTATCAAGCCATTTCAACATAACCACTCGGACAAGAATTATTGGAAGAAAAAGTATAACTATATTTGCAGTACCGAATGTTTAGAAAGAGAACTGGAAGAAACAGTCAAGTTCTTATAGCTATTTTCAATATGGTTAAAAGCAATATTCAACTACAGGAAGAATAAATAAATCGACTGTGAAATATAATATGTCTTCACAAAATAGAAATGCAAAAAAAAGATAATTAAAATCAACCTTGACACACATTTTTATCGTTTCTGTCAAAATGTAAAAGAAAAATTAAATGTCTTTACTAGTACGTTGACGTAAATATTTACAGGTAAAAATATGCAGTTATGCAGATAAATTGTTAACAGTTTAAACTCAAGTATATACACATATAACTGCAAAAGGATGACTACTGGTTCTTAGAAATAGTCAAATGCATCTCCCTCCCACAAGATAATAATTGTTGTGTAATTTTAATATGAATCCGCGTTGGATGAATAGGGACATCTGACATTTATTCATTACTCATCATTTTCATTCTATTCGAAATTTATATCAAGAAATAATTCATTGTTCAGTAATTTAAGCATTTTGTTCTATTTTTCAGCCTCATCAATTGATAATGGTGCCTTTGCTGCTGGATTGTTATTCACACGTGGTTATTCATCAACCCAATAGGTCATTTTATGGGTGCTGACCCTGAGAAAACGATTTTTTTTCTCGAATCTTGAAGTATCTAAGATTTTAAAATTTGTTTTAATTAAGAAGTGTCTCCCCTTGGCTGGGAGTCATTCGGTATATAATTCATGCTCAAAACGAAGATTGCTTTTTCGAAGAGCGAACATAATTAACTTTACCTCTGATTGGCTTTGTATTTACCCTTAATCATAACAGGTTAGCATCTTAAGAATACAGTACCAATCTGTCATTTGGAAGCTTATATTATGGTTATAATAGGTTGCATCCCTTATCACAAGTAGATAATATATTGATACTCGAACAATAGATTAATATTTATCACTGGAATATCATTTTTTAAAGTTTAAGGGGGAGTATTCTACATGTTTCATGACATTACTTTTTTTCTGCTTGGTATAAAAAGGGGCGCATTACTTTGTCGTTTTCGTCTACATGAGGGTTACAAAGCTACATTAAAAGTATATAATGTGGTGGCAAAATACTAAAATATCGACGCTGAATAACAAACAGTAGATTTTGTTATGCTTTATCGTGTTTCAAGAAGTGACCTTTCATCAGCAGCATTAGAATCGAATAACATTGAAAGCCATAATCCAATAGTAGTTAAATTCACGTAAAAGTAATCTTCGGTAGGATCGAGGTAAAGGGAATGTATCAAACCCACTTCGCGCAAATTGATTTAAAGACATCTCGATATCTTCAGCGTGGAATTTAGACCTGAGATTTTATCTGTTATTTGTTCTCGATTTGTCAGTGTATTGAATTTCAAGTGTATTTATTTAAAGAGACTTACCTTGGTATAGTTTTATATTAAGTTATAGATCACCACTGGGTCAATGCCTCTGCTTACTCGACTGTAAGTTCTCTCATATCTGATTTAAAAACGTAAATATGAGATCTATTTGTCCCTCTCTATTCTTCTGTAATGTTTCATAAAGGTTGAAGAAATGTTATTTCTCCTCATTTTCCTTTTGCAAGGATCGTCATTTTGAAATATTTTGAACCAAAAATAAGTTCTAATCATCCTATACAATATGTCTGTAAGTCATACAATTTGCAGCAAATATAATGTTCATTCATTTCTTGATTTTTTAATTGATAATATATTTGTCGCATTTGGAGATGCTATCTGGAGAACCAATGGGCACTAATTATACACCTCTACTCAGAGACTTGTTTTATATTCTTACGAGACTGAATTTCTTCACAGACTCGTAAAAGATCATAAAATAAAAGATGCTAGATCATTCAATCTCTTTTATAGCTATATTGATAACGTTCTTTCCATCAATTATGCATCTTTTGCTAAATGGATCCCATTAATATATCCACCAGAACTAGAAATAAAGGAAACGACATAAACCACCAGATCTACATTGGTTTGTACTTACATTTAGAATTTGACGAAAATGGTCATCTCAGTACTAAAATTGACGACAAAGGGGACTTTTTTAATTTCAAAATTATCAATTTCCCTAACATAGAGAGTAATATTCCAGTTTCTCCTGCTTACGGAGTGTATGTTTCACAGCTTATTCGTTATGCCAGAGCTAGCACAAACTATACAGACTTTCTCATTAGACATAACCATCTCCGTGACCGCCTTAATAATAAATTCATTAATTAAGTCTTCATACGATCATTAAAATGGTTCTTTATAGATATCATTCCCTTGTTGAAAAAATTGAAGTTTCGGTCCAAACTCTGATTCAAGATTCTTTCTTTAATAAATACTGGGATGATCCTTTCTTTTAACTGTCTACGACCTTTCAGTGGCAATTGCTGTTGTGTTGCAACTGAACACTACCACAATGGAAGAGGAGGTTTGGGTAGCCATCAAACCGGTTTAACTACCATTCCTTTTGAAATGCCTGTACCAAGTCAGGACCATTGTGGTAGACAATTTTGCTGGTGGTTTCCACAATATTTGTCTTTTTGTCTTATGTCTCTTAACCACCCTGTTCGGTAATTTTGTAATTACCCCCATTTCCTGTCTTTTTTCCGTTTCTAGGCAACGCCCCTAACTTCTTCTACACTACTTATTCGGCCATTCTATAAAATTACATCCACTTTGGAGAGTTTAAATTTTTCTCCGTTTTTTCATGGCAATAGTAGTCATTTTGAAAATTCCAAGACCCGATTGCACACCTACACATTACCCTAAGTCATTATGTTTAGTTTCATTTCGTGGCTGAAAAATGGGACGGACAAACTTACCACTGAAGAATTAGAAAGAAGAAAATGAACAATGAGAAAAAGAGCAAAAGCTCGGAGTCTGAACATCTCCTTTAGGAGATTTCATCAAAGAGCGGAAGACGTGTTTTGGTGCTCAAAATCGAAGAGATAATTTCAAATGAGTGGACAGACAGCAGGAAAAAAATTGATGGCGCCAAAGGGTAAATAACTATGCTTGTTACAGACTATCTATAGAATAGATAACAAATAAATACCTGTAATTTATAATGGGGAGAATTTATTGCCTGCAATGAATATCGAGAGACGGTTTAATAGGGGAATAATTCTTACATGTGTATGCATACGAGCTTTTACAGAGACACATCTGCTTAATGATGCTCACAACTAAAAACAAAAAGTTGAAAGACAGAACAAGAAGTAGGATAATTTGTTGCTGAATACATTCTCTTAAACGGGATATGCACTGAAAAATAACAGGAATAATTGGACAATAATAAACAAAATTGCTAAAACGTCAAGCAAAAATTCTTTTAGATGCCATTTTCTTGTCAATACTGAAATTATAAAAAATTATTATAGGAGATACATTAAATCAGATTTTACAAATTGGTTGGGTTTATTGTCTTGGAAACGTTTTGATTTGATCTACACTTTACAGAATATTTGGCGAAATAGCAATATGTAGAAACTTAATGTACAGTATCAAGAGAACAATCCAAGGACAATGGCAACGTCGGATAAACAAAGAAACAAAGACATAACATGAGCACAGCAAAGAAAAGAAAATGAAGACACACACATATACAAAATGAACAACAAGGACCCAATGAAAAAAAAACCACCGTTAGATCAGGTGCATCGATAGGGTAAGCATCCCTGCTTGTTATAAGCCACCTTCCGTGTTGAACATGTCAACTCCGGTAGTAAAGTCAAATCCGGTAGAGGAAGAACGAACATAAGTGGCAAAGAGAAAGATCTGTTGTCACCCGGGAAACAGATATCCCATAGCGGTCCACAAGATTGTAATGTCGACCGTAAAACTTCTGTAGTGATGACTTCAAGTTATGGGTAACATACCTTGCTTAAGTAGCCCGTTTTTACGCAATCGAACTCTATCAAGGTAGTCATTGTATCGACCAAAGGCCCTTGAGTAGCGATTGAGTTGGGAGATGTAAACTCCATATACCGGTGCTTTTGGAATTTTGCTACAAAGAAAAATGAAGTTGACTATTGGAAAAGTGAAGCCATCGTGTTTGTCATAGAGCCTAGTTTGTAGTGCACCTCTGTTGTCAATTTTTAAATGAAGGTCAAGAAACGAGGCCGATGCGGAAATATCTGTAGTATCCTTAATTTAGAGCTCTTTTGGATACTTTTAGTAGATAAGATGAAGAAAATCACCAAAGCGAGGGTTGTTTAGTGATAAAATATCATCTATATAACGGAAGCTGAAATTAAAGGACTGGGCCAGTTTTATTTGTAGGAAACCTTCGACGAATTCAGTCCGATATGAATAGAGAAACAGATAACTTCGGTATTTGTAAATTAATGGTGAATGAAAGGATATGGAGTAAATGTACATGAGACAAAGTCTCTACAAATACATGGTAAAAACAAGCAAAGGAACAACGCTTTTATTGTTGTTCTTCATCTTGAGGTCACCATGAGGCCTTCAACAATGAGCTTTGCTCAAACCTCATAGTAAATTCAAGACGACCCCTAACACCGGTTCGAGCGGAATTCTTCGCTAATTGTCGAACAACGCTACATCCATGTATTTCCTGGTCATGGATGCGGGGTTGTCAACAAACATTAATTAAACTGGCAGAGTGCTCTTACAATCACTGTAAGCCTGAATGTATACCGGTTTTTACAAAATTCTATGACAAAAGTTCGACAATATATTAGCGTCTAATAAATTATGTTTCCTATCCAAATAATAGCCAGAACGAAATTAAATTTGTAGGGGTAATATTGGTATGCATTACTTTCTTGTACCTTACAAAATTTATTGATTCCAAGAAATTCCTTTTCTAAGCGTTATAGAATACTGAGGGATTCCCCCTGTTGATATTATCACAACTGTACTTTATTTTTCCTCTTGTACCTAGTTTAACTACCTGTTAGTAACTTAATGCTTAGTAACCTTTTTTTGTGTACTATGAAAGTTCATCCCGTACTACATAGCATGTTGTAATAAAAAAAATACAAAATATTATTTTTAAATAATACAACAAGAGTATCATCATTTCTTTGACAATATTTGCTATTAAATAAGTTCATGTAGCCATGTCCCGGAATCTCATCCAGTTAGAGGAATGATCTAATTGGTCAGGCTGAGTACTTTTAATCTAATTAAGATTTTGATTTTTAATTATAAGCCTATAAATTTCTTTTAATTGATTCATGTTTAGGGACCGACCATTTAACCTGAAAGGGGGTTTATTGTTTTTTTCTGGACAGAAAATTTTTTATTTTTTGCACGTGTATCAACAAAATATTTTTTTTCAAAATTTACATTATTTTTTTGGGCAGAAAGCCTCCATCAGAAATTTTTTTTCATCATTTTGGCAGCCAAAATATTTTTTTCACATAAAATCAGATCCAAAATATTTTTTTTAGAAAAAAACCATACCCCCCCCCCCCTTTTCAAGTTAAATGGTTGGTCCCTTACATACATATTTGACAAAAGAAAATTTCCAACAATGCAGTAAGATTTGAGCTACAAATAACACAATACCGAACATACTATTAATTTAGTTTATTCATTTCGACATTGTATGTCTCTTCAAAGCAAATCAAATCAAAACACCTGGAAATTCATAAACACAAATAAATGTAAAAACTGATAGAAAACAAATTACCTTTAAGATCTAAATAGAAAAGCAGAAATCAGCCAAGGACAGAGTTATACAAGAGGGAAATATTCCTTAGATTTAAACAAATATTTTGTAAATTAAGGTATTGCATGCTTCAAAAGTACTTGCCACTGTGTTGGTGACCACCCCTTCGGACTATAAAGAATCGCAAACATATGTCAAGATAATGATGTATCTTGTCATTTTTATATAAAATATAATTAATAAATATACTATTTGATAAATGTTAATTTACAGTAACTTCGGTATTGTTTCCTTCTATGCAAATAAAATGTTATTAATCTTACTATACACATATGATTTGTACTTTTGACAAACAAGTGACAATACAATATTAAACATATTCAGGATTTTATTTTGCATCCTGCTGCTTACTTTGTATGCATAAACGAAGTGCTGTATTTAATGCAGAATACATTTATTAAATATTCTAAGGAAGTGCTAAATTATTCCCTAATTCATAACATTATTTCAAAAGTCCCCTGTTAACAAATTTACAAACAAAATAAGACAGAGTTTTACCAGCGGACAAGGTTCCGTTAGCTAGCCGACAGTTTAGCGGCGATCATCTCTCTAAGTTACGTTTTATCATATGATTTTCTTTTCAAGATAGTGGTCATTGAGTTAGTAGTCTACCAGTTTTGGGTTTTTATTGGTTAAAGACGCATAACTTTGTAAAGAATCAGTGGAGCACTCCTAAACTCGAACTTGATCTATCAGAAAGGCATGCTTGCCTAAGTTAGATTTCTACACATAGATAACTCATTAAGATAGACTCACAAAACAAATATGAGATCAATACCTTTAATGGTTAAGAAAAAGATGCAAAAAACTGATGTTTAACCAAAGTTTTCTATGTCAAATGCGCCTTAAGCTTTCAAATTCAGCTGACCGGAACAAAACTTCAACTTGATCTGTAACTCATAGAGGCTGACGAAAGGACAGACAGACGGACGGATGGTCCGAGCGCAAACCTAAACTCCCCTCGGCTATTGCCGGTAGGGGAATGATAAAAGACGCGATAACAGGAAACACATTCAATGACCGAAAACCACAATGGCATTCCACAATTCACAAATAAACTTTACACTAAATACACTAATAAAAGACAAAAGACAAACGTAGACAACCATAGGAACTCCGGATAGTGGGACTTTATACCGGCACTAACAAAAACTATCGGCCATTGTACTAAAATAATAAAAATACAATAAAAGTAATTTTCATTGGTTTATCTACAAAAAGTAGTTGCATGAAGAATGGTCACTCCTTTGATTTTGAAATTTTCTTGGACTTTCAGAACTCTCTGATTTTATCCACCACAATTTAGCAGAAATTTTTTGCAAATATGCCTCCTGTTGGCTTTTCAAAATATGATAACATACATCTTTGATAGACTTTTTATTGCATTTGAAAAGTGTATTGCCTAATGATATTTGAATGAAAAGTCTACAGAACTTTGGTTTGCCGCCAAAACTTTAAACGGTTATATCTCAAAAATGGGGTCTATCAATATTTGTTTGCTAAAAATGATGTATGATCGATGTTTTAATAACGAAAAACATTACTAAAAACCCCTACAAACATCGTTTTATTTTGGCATCGAACAACTGTTCTACTACTAATTTGTCAATCCATTTAGCCAGTGCACTGTCTTGAATAAGGGAGTTAATTATGAAATATTGGGAAAAAACTTATCAAAACTCTGGTGTCAATTACTTTTAAAGTGTCAAAAATTCTATTGAATATTTAAATAAATTGGAATCAATAATAAAAAAGTTTCATCTATCATTAGTTAATTTTTCTACATTTTATACAACGCTTCCACATAATTTGATTTAATCAAAATGGGGACAACTGATTAAATGGTCTTTTAAATTTTTTGGTCTGCAGCTCATTTGTTGTAACAAAAAGCAAGGATTCTTTTCTTATATTACTTACAACAATCATTGTCCCTGGATATTTGATGATACGATTAAAGCACTTAATCTTTTGCTTGAAAACATTTTTGTTTCGTTTTGGCAATATTGTTTATCAACAGGTCATTGAATTTCCCATGGGTACAAATTGTTCACCTCTCATTGCAGATCTTTTTCTTTTCTGTTACGAACGTAACTTCATGAAAAAACTACAAAACGGATCATACAAAACAGTGATCAACTTATTTCTATTTTCAATGATAACAGCAGATATATTGACGATATCCTTATAAGATTATGTCAAAATCATCCACAACAACAACTTAAACTCAATAAAGCTAACAAATATTCCAAATATTGCCCTTTTCTGGATCTAACTATCATCGTTGACGCTGGTAAAATAAAAACTCAAATATACGATAAAAGGGATTTTGATTTCAGTATTACTAGTTTTCCTTTTCTTGCCGGCGACGTTCCTCTTGTCCCATCCTACGGAGTTTATATGTCTCAACTGGTACGATTCACACGCGTGTGTTCTATTCTCAACGACTTTGATGAACTTAACCTTACTATCACTTCCAAACTTTTGCAGCAAGGTTACAGATCTCATAAATTGTTAAATGACATTTAAAAAGTATCATCGAAAATATAAAATGGCATTTCTCATCCTCGATTTTACGGAAATGTTAAAAAGTGCCAGAAAGTGATAAAAAATCCAGAAGAACTGGGACGTAACTTACATTCTATTCTTTACGCAAAAGGGGATATAGAGAATATTCTGCGCGTGTCCGTTAAATTTGCTTTGAGATCCAATGACCTGAAGATTTTACACGCATACTAGCCTCTCGCGGAGTGCCAATGTCAAATGAAATACATCATGATTCTTTACCAAACCCATCTGGTAGTTTTGAGTTTGTTTTTTTTTCTTCCGTAGTGCGACTTTGTTTTACCAGCAGACTAGGCTCCTTAGGCTAACCGGCAGTTAAACGGTGAGTACTCCTTGACCCATCTTTCAAATGACTAAATACCGATGTAACTGTGAATTTAAATTCTGCATATGCGCATTTCGACAACTTATGTCTCTTCAGTGCATATTAAAATCTGAACGTTTGAAAGACCATAAACTCAAAGATGCTTATAAACTGATAGAGAACAAATAACCAAATTACGTTTTGTCCCCCTTTTCCTTTTGAATATTGTGGTCGTGGAGTTAGTGGTTTATCTGTTTTGGGTTTTATTTGTATGTTTATTATACTGTAGGTAAACGGGACAAGGGGAGATTTGGGTACCCATAAACCCGTTTAACCCTACCGTTGGCTTTTGCTAGTGCCGGTACCAAGTCCGGTTGTCCCGAGTTCGTATCGTTCTTTACGTTTGTCTTTTGTTTAATTGTGTTTTTTTCTTGTGCAGTTCTTTGGTACATTGTGGCATGTGAGTATGTTTTTCGGCCATTGTAGGTGTTATCCTTTTATTCTATTATTCTACTAATAAAAGTTTGACATAAGCTCTTTATAATTTTGTTCAGTAATTTTGTAATAACCCCAATTTAATAGTATAAGCTTTAAGGATGTTTTCACCTTGACATTAACCACATTTCCTTTCTTTTTCATATTTAAGAATAACGAACTTAAGATGACAGTGAAACTCTGTATGTGTGTTTTGGATTCACGAGTTTTATTTTTGCATTTGAATTCATTTTGGAAATTTATTTATACATAACTTTCTTATGTATCTTATGTATGAGTTTGTTATTCCTCGCACATATATATGCTCATTCGAATTCATTACCTACTGAATGTCAAGAATACGTTTTTACAATTTTTTAAATTCAATATCTTAATATAGAACATTTTGTTTCAGACTTTTGAAAGAATGGTTTCGTCTTGTAAAGCTCTGTCCTTAGAACATTTTGTTTCAGACTTTTTAAAGAATGGTTTCGTCTTGTAAAGCTCTGTCCTTAAAACATTTTGTTTCAGACTTTTCAAAGAATGGTTTCGTCTTGTAAAGCTCTGTACTTTGCCAATTTTGGCTTTTCATTTAGAACCCATTGTTACGTATTCTTTGTCAGCTTATAAGTAGTTATATTATTGTCTGGTTTGATCTTCGCTGAAGAGACATAAGTTGTCGAATCGGTTATCTGCAGAAACTCGTTATTTACAATATATTATATGCACATTTTCTAACATTAAAAATTCATAAATATGAAACTGTTTATGTATACTCTTGGTCATAAATATGGATTATTTTTTGTTAAAAATGCCTGATATTTAAGGGATGCTTGTATTAAAAAAATCAAATTATCCTTTAAAAACCGTAATTTTCACTCAAATCATTTTTACACGTTTGGCTTCGTAAATTGCATTTTTAAGGGAATATATTTGATTTTAAAAAAAAATCCCATTTTCACTAAAAGTGGGTTTCAGAACGGGTTGAAGGAGTGGTCTGACAGATTCGTTGAATCAGAAACTTTCGTACTTCACATTTAGAAAACAACATTTAAAGCAAAATATTATATTTTCATCCACACACTTTTGTGCAAAATGCTTCCATACTTCAAAATTTGGCTCGGAAAATACAAATTTTTCTTTATTTATGACCAAGTGTATATGTATTCATAAATATAATGCTGTAAGAAATCAATATCATGTAAAACAAATGTTTACATACAAAACATGTCATTTTTCACTGATAAAAATAATTCGTTTTTGAATTAAACACCTTTAATTTTGATTCTGCAGATGGTCGTTACAAAAAGCCATATCTCTTTCGCGCAGATAATATCAATTATTTTGAAGACCGACGATCAAAACACACACGAAATTTTACTACATCATATTGACTGAAATAGTAAAGGAGTAAATACATAATGAGGAATGCCCATTCCTTTCACCAACTTGTACAATTATAATTTTTTAACCTTGAATCTTAAGGATGTTCAGTTCATGTTAGTTTCGTTCAAAGTGAAACTGATGACCCCATTCTAAAGCGTGTTATACCAAACTAAACGACTTTAGTGTTAGAATTAAACATTTCCCGGATGTTATTCAAAGCTATTATAACAAGCAGAAACAGGTGATTGTTACATCACAGTATAATATTTTCCAGTGACGTCACACATTTTGTTCTTTTCTACAGATTTTCATACAATCACAGGAAAGAATAAATATAATAAGCAATTTATGAATTCTTGAACTCTAATATGACATGTATACTTATTGAACTTTAAAGTATTATAAAACTTACTTTCACATAATTTACATTTATTCGTGTCCTTTCTCAATAAAACAAAAAACTGTCAGTTTAATTTACCTGAGCATTGTTCCTAAAGTACAAAGATATGAAGTATACCGACATTCGAGTCCCAAAATCCATATAACAGATACAGCTATAAGAATAACAGATACAGCTATAAGAATAACAGATACAGCTATAAGAATAACAAAATACAGAAGTTAATTTGAATTAAGTTTCTGCAGTACCTCAGTACTGGCTACTGGGTTGGTGAATAACCTTGAGTACCAACAGTCAACCAGCAGAGGCATCGACCCAGTGGAAATAAATAACAAAATACAGAAGTTTCCTTGAATTTAGTTTTTGCAGTACTGTAAGTACTATCTTCTGGGTTGGTTGATACCCTCGGGTAACAACAGTCAACCGGCAGAGGCATCAGCCCAGTGGTAATAAATAACAAACACCTTTTTTGTTACTTTGAATTAAGTTTCTGCATATGGCAATTTCGACATTTTATGTCTCTTCAGTCCAGGTCAAATCAAAGCATTTGGAAATCCATATACCGTAAAAATGTAGAAACTGAAGAGAGCATATTACCAATAGAATCTAAATAGAATAGCCAAAATCAGCTAATTTAAATAGCTAATATAGAGCCTATTGCAGATAAATGTGATGTTATTTTGAGCGTTGTCAGCTGGTACAATAACATAATTGTCATGGAGAAAAGACTATTTTTTTCTACATTGGGGGTCCTCGAATATGCCTTTTAATTGAGACATATGGTTGTCTTAACATAGTTGACATGGGGTAAGAAAAGATAACTCCTTTTTACATAAATTTATTTGTTTTGATTGGTATTAATAAAACACAAAATTTATCATACATGTGTATTTATCATAAATAGAAATACTTTATCCATCTTATCATGGAACTACTCTCTTTTAATAAACACTTTATAAAACTGTATGAAAGTCAGATATTTTTCATTATGACGAATATTACCAAGATTGATGGTATCTAAGCCTTTGGAAATTTGAGTTTAAAAAATGAACGACGTTCTTGTTCATTAGCAGATGTGCTAACAGGTTTACATAGTCTGTGATGAGCGATATCTATGTCAACTGTACTCAATTTGTATTCATGTGACGATGAATCTGTTACGGAAGAATTTAAACAGATTTTATAAAATGAATTAATTTGAATGAGGTAAATAGTATATAGCTTTGTGCGTATGTGGGACATTCATGTATGGTACAAGACCAGTAATTGATATGTCATGCAGATTTGGGCAATGTAATGTCGATGCAAATGACTGCGTTAACGGCGTTGGCTTCCATTCAAGATATTCAGCACATTGAAAGAGCTACACCCGGGACTTGAATTATAATTTATGTTTCGAAATAAAATCGATGTTCGGGCCATTACCGAAGATTTGACTTGTGGGTTGGTGAATACCCTTTGGGACTTACAGTTCGTTAATAGAGGCATCGGTCAAGTGGTTATAAATTAAAAAAAATATCTAAGTTACTTTGAATTTAGTTTTTGCATATGACCCTCTTGTGAGTGATTAATTTCAACCCTTCCTCCTCATATCCTTGGAGGAACTATTTTCTTGTGCATTATAAACATTTTTTTAAGGTGTTGAGAGAATGCATTAATGCTGTAAGCTTGTTAGAGACAGTAATAAACAGTTGTCCCTTTCTATTTATTTCCCATCAGTCGAAATACATCTTTATGTCCTAATAAGTCCAAACGTTATTGTAATTATTGTAACGTCCAATTTCATTCGCTCAACGTAATGAACAACAAAGAAATTATTTCTCTATAAATGCTTCTTTGTCTCATGTACATTTACCCCATATCCTTTCATTCGCCATTCTTACTTATTAAAATACGAGATAAAATAGTGCAGTGTATTGCGACGTCAATGTCAGTGACGTCATTGTTTTAAGTTCAGATGAAAGAAATAAAACTAATTTTGGAAGCGTTTATGGATGCTGAACTTTACATAAAGTCTTTCGGGAAAGTAAAAATTTCGCAACATCTCAGTATGTATTATACGCATGCCATATGGAATGATGAGTGAAATTAAGAAGTCATAATTCGAGATTTTGGACTAGTACTACTTAAAAATTGGTAGTGCACTACTAGAAAGTCAAAATCCACTCATCAAAACGGTCATACAGCAATGAGAATTAAGGTCCATGTATGATGCTTGTAATGGTGCAGCAATGGTACCTTTAATTTCCAGTGGATTTTGTTAATGGGCTCAAACGCTTAAACCCAGAATTATTTTAAAAATACATAAATTTCATTGTGTCTTTCATTGTTGCAAATTAAATGTCAGAATTTAAATTTACAGTAACTTCGGTATTTAGTCATTTGTCATGTATGTACAATGTATTTAATTTTAGATTTAAATCTTTTTATCTCTCCCTGTGTTTACAACTTTAATTTCAAATGTACATGTCTTATCGTATTTTTCTATGCAGATTTCGAATACATAATTTGGCATGCATGTTCCGAATCAAATTAGCTTGAGAAGTTCTTTAGAAAAGATATCTAAGGTAGTTCGAGCCTAAAAAAAATATCAGACAGAATTTTTTTTTATTTTAAGATATTTGTAGGTCTGAAATCATATGTTCCAAAAATAAAATAAAAATAATAATATCTGGCTTTGAAAATCAGGTCAAATTCAGAATTTGTTCGGCAATATTTACAAAGATTATATAGGAACTGCTAGAACGTTATGCTAGTAAATGGCTATCATATGAAATAAAAACCAGACAGTTTTTTTTTTTTATTTTTTGATATTTTAGAGACATACACGTCAGCTATCTGTTGAACTGATAAAAATTATATATTACCGTTTGATTAAGTTAGATATTTTATATGGTTCACGATATAAACAATATTCACAGCACAAGGGAAATAATTCGCGGGAAATTGAATGATATAAATTAGTCAATTTATTATGACGTCACAATAAAAAAGCTGAAAATAGAACATTCCGGCTTAAAAATCAAGTCATTCCGCATCCGACGCGATTTGCGATTGTGCCAATCCAATGTGCCGTGTATTATTGTTGATCTACCTTAAATGTGTAGCATTAGGCTTAGACGTTATATATTTGATTGTACACAGCTTCACATGAAGAAAATCTTGTATTAGTATATACATATACATTGTTCTTTTTACATTACTTTGATGTCATTGTCGAATGTGGTAAAAACTGCATCTCAATTCTAACAATATGTAGAGGAACCTGAAGATACGAGGAACTCAGCATTTAGAAACGTTTGTCGATTATTTCCCTGTACCAAGTTAGTTACATATTGTCAAAGAATACACCTCTTTTAATATTGAAATTTACTTTTTTCTTCCATTTGACTGTATAATATGATACGAGTTGCAACTTATGGAGGGACGTCAATAGGAATTTTCCAGTAATGAATACTTCTTAGCAACTTATTTTACAAACCAAATATTTATCAATTTACCCAAAAGTATAAGATATATGAAATGATGATGAGACATACGTTAATTTGTAGCATATAACACTTTTGAGACGGCATAGCGAAATTTTACAACACAAACTTTGAAATGGGTAACGAGCAATAAATCTTTTCCTTTGAAAGTACAAACGTTAAAAAATGGATAACAGGAAACACCTACAAAGGTTGAAAATTATAATTACATGCAACAATTTGCAAGGGAACTACACAAGAAAAACATGTATAAGACAAAAAGCAAACGTAGACAACGATAGGAACTCGGGACAGCCGGACTTGGTACCGGCACTAGCAAAAGCCAGCGGTAGGGTTAAACCGGTTTATGGGTACCCAAACCTCCCCTTTATCTGTCCCGTTTCCCTATAGTATAAAAACATACGAATAAAACCCAATACAGGTAGACTACTAACTCCATGACCACAATCTTGAAAGGAGAGAAAAAGACAATACGTCATTTTGAAAAATGGGTCAAGGGGTGCTCGCCGCTAAACTACCGTCTAGCTCAAGGAGCCTAGTCTACTGGTAGAACACTGTCGCACTACGGAGGAAAAATCAAACTCAAAACTTCCCGAAGTGTTTGGTCAAGAATCATCATAAATTTCAGTAGACATCGGCAGTATCAGTGAGAGGCTAGTATGTGTGCAAAATTTTCGGGTCACTAGGTCTCAAAGCTATTTTAACGGATGCAAGCAGAATATCTTGCCGATATCCCCTATTACGTAAAGAATGTAAGTTACGTCTCAGCTTTTCTGGATTTTTAATCGATTTCCGGCATTTCTTAACATTTCCGAAAAATTGAGGACTAGAAATGCCCATAGTAATAAGCTGTTTACGAATAACGCCATATTTAGATATAACATGTTCATATCTATTACAAAACTTCTTAAATGTATTCAGCAACTTATGAAATCTGTAACCCTGATGTAAAAGTTTGGCTGTGATAGTACGGTTACGTTCATTGAAATCATCAAGAGTAAAGCAAACTCGTGTGAATCGTACCAGTTGAGAAAAATACACCCCGTAGGATGGAGCAAGGGGAATGTCGCCGTCAAGAAAAGGAAAATTAGTAATAGTGAACTCAAAATCATCCCTTTTATCATATATTTTGGTTTTGTTTATACCAGAGTCAATAATAATAGTCAGATCCAGAAAAGGGCAACATTTGGAATCATTGTTAGCTTTATATAATTTCAGTTGTTGTGGATAAATAATGTCTACATAATCTTAAAACTGGGGATTATCAATAGTAAGGATATCGTCAATATACCTGCTGTTATCATTGAAAATAGAAATAAGTTTATCACTGTTAGGTATGGTTCCGTTTTGAAGTTTTTTCATGAAATCTCGTTCGTAANAGAAAAGAAAAAGATCTGCAATGAGGGGTGCACAATTTGTACCCATGGGAATACCTATGACCTGTTGACAAATAGTGTTGCCAAAACGAACAAAAATATTGTAAAGCAAAAGATTGAGTGCATTAATCATATCATCACATGTCCAGGAACAATGGTTATTATAGGTTATATTAGAGAAGAATCCTTGCTTTTTGTTAGAGCAAATGAACTGCAAACCAGAAAATTTAAAAGACCATTTAATAAGTTGCCCCAACTTGGATTTAATCAAATTATGTGGAAGGGTAGTATAAAGTTTAGAAAAATCATAACTGTCGATAGATGAGACTGGTCTTTGAATAGATTGTAATTTATCTAAAACTTCAATAGATTTTTTTACACTCCAAAAGTAATTTACACCAGAGTTTTGTTAAGTTTTTTTCACAGTATTTAATAACCAACTTCTTTATACAAGTAAGTGAACAAGTTAAATGGATGGATAAATTGGTAGTAGAACACTTACTAGCTAGATGCTGAAATAAAACGATGTTTGAAGGGATTTTTGTGAAGCTTCGGAACCAAGTACATGGTAGGTAAGATGTTATCTTTAAGTGGAACTTTAATCATTTCTGTATCTTATAATGTTGTTTGGTTAACGTTTTTTCGTCCCAATTGGTACATGTTTTTGTGTACGTTTGAAAGTGTCTGACTTGTCCAGTGCGTTTTGTTGAACATCAATGTAGTATTTCTTTCAGACAATAGCAACGTTGTTAGAAGTAAGTGGGAACCGAACCGTCAATCAAAAGAACGAACAATCCATGGACAATGGCAACATCGGACACACTAAGAAACAAGGACACCACTTAAGTTCGGGACAAAAAAGAAAAATTAGAAGCCTTGTCAACAGGTACAAACACATATTTTTTACCAAGATCCTTCAATTTTGACTTAATTCTATTTACAGACAGCTTAGGAGTTGACTCAACATAATTATCTTTATAAAAATTTATTCTGTTGGTGACCTTGGTAACAATTTTTATCTTTAAACAAATTTAGAGCATGCTTGTCTGCACTTTCTCGTTTTCACCATTTTTTTACAATAATGGGTTACAGCGTCTTTAATTATATCAAAACATGCTTGCCAGTTTATTTTTGAAGGTGGGCGATATTTAGGCCCTTTTCTAAAGAATTGTCTGACTTCCTTATCTACAATGATGTTAAGATATTTCCACAAGCGTTATAGCGATATGGTGACGTGGAACAGTCTCAGCTGCTAGGGTAGTTCTTCTCGAAATAAGCATCACAGGTAATAGAAGAGTAATTGAAAAAAAAATGTTTCTAGTAGGTTTTTTATAAGAAAAGGAAATAACAGGCATGTCCTGGTTGTCAAAATAGACGGGTACAAGCTTTTGAATATCTGGGTCCCGAAAAATGCCTGAATATCAATGAGGTCAATTTCTTTATTAATGTATTTCATTTTTAAAAACTTTTACGTGCCCATCTTGTTTATCGATTCTCGGATAAAGTCGATGAAAGCAGAAAGCATCAATAATTTTGGAACATTCATAGAGCGGACTAAACAGACATATTTTAACACTCCAAAGAGATTTTATAAAGTTGTGGTACAGGAATTGAACAAAGTTTAGTGAACAAACCATGCCGCCCATTATTTTTGAAAACAGTATATAGATCTTTTATATTTACTATGTTTTTACGTTTGATGTTGTAATTCACTCTTTGACCATGTGACCTACGATGGCGTAATTTCGGAGAAGAAATTCCCATGATGTCAATAGAAGCGCACCGAGAAATGTTTCCCTGACCCATGATGTTGTCATTCAACCCTAGTGGATAAGCTGTCTGAAGTTTTTTTTATCCAAGATAGTTCGCATTCTCTTCTAGATCTTACACATTCTCTCTTTGATTGATCAGGGGATTTTTCTACCGGTTCTAACGGTTGTGTATTGATATATTTTTTATCATGATTATAGATAGAACAGTGTTGGTAGATATATGATGTAAATTTTTTGGGGGAACGAAAACGATACAAATGTTCCTTGGTACATCGTTGTAATGGACAACCAGTCTCACCAACGTACTGAATTCCACAGCCTGGTTTACTTCAGGTAATCAAATATGCCAGGCTGGCTGTTTTTCAAGAGATGTCAATGAGGAATTGGATGGTAAATTTCCTACCATTCACGTTTGATCTGACAGTGTTTTCCTTGACGAAGCGAGGACATGTGGTACATTTCCTGGCGTCGCACTTTTGAATTTTAGAGAATCCACGATTGCTTTTGTTAAAAAGTGATGCAGTTGTGTATTTAGATTTTTACAAAGAGTGGCATATTTTAGATATTTTTAAAATGCTTATTTGTATGTTTATTAAACTATAGGGAAACAGGACAGATAAATGGGAGGATTAGGTACCCATAAACCGGTTTAACCCTACCGCTGGCTTTTGCTAGTGACGGTACCAAGTCCAGCTGTCCAGAGCTCCTTTCGTTGTTTACGTTAGTCTAATTGTGTTTTCCTGTGTAGTTCTCTAGCAGATTATGGCATGCCATTTTAGATGTTTCCTGTTGTCCCTTTGATTTTATTTATTGATTTGTGGCGTACAATTTGAATATAAACTTATAATATATATGGGAACTTTGAGTATTCTGATCGCAGAGATTTTACTTCAAATAGTTGTATTAAGGCTCAGTTGCTTTTCAATTTTTTTTCAATGGCTAAATTTTAATTACATGCCACAAATTCCAACTTCTACTGTGACAAATTAGAATTCTAATTTGCACTTGACTTAATCCAGCATAAATTTGAAATCCAATTTATTTTTCCTAGGAGGACTTGAGATATCCAAAAAATAAATATTAAGTAGGATTCTGGATTCTACTAACTTAAATCAATAGGAACAGTAATACATGTAGATAAGTAAAATAAAATCAGTTATAAGTCCCTTCCACATTTATGTTGATCTTGTAATTAAAAAAAATCTCAAAAGAATAAGAGTAATTGTTTAATTGTAAAAAAAAAGATATAATTAGGCATTTTGCTTCGAGACCTTCATTCTTGAACTCAGCTCGAACTTCTGATCAGTGGTTTTTAATCATTTTCTGTGACGGGGGGGGGGGGGTAGGTGGGGCCGATGAGATTGTCATTTATCTGTAAGTAGTTAACATATAATCTATAGTAAAGGCATATAGTATAGTAGTATTTAACAGCTGTAAATAAGTTTTTACTTAATTGTAATTTTGTAAACATTTTTGTATTTCGATGAGACCATATTATGATCTTTTGTTATCTTTTTTGAAAAAAAAATCTATGTTATTTCTTAAATGCCATTGTTTGTCGAACAAAATATTTTTATCAGCTATACCTCATACTACCTGTACCCTTTAAAATGCACACTACATGTACCCTGGAAGTTCATCATGTACATCATCGACATAGCAAAAATGCTAGAAAGTAACCGAAGAAGCGGTCTAAGCTTTTACAACCTGTCGTTGTAAGATAGAATGAGAATATTTATTATGAACAAAACACAATTTTAAATGCATAAACACAAGAGATCTCTCAAATCAAAACCACAAAAATTCCTTAAAAGAATAGTTTTTATTTTGTTTAAAACAAGTGATTGCAGAAATGCCGAAACAAATGGAAAAAAACAAGCACCAATATTTTGTTTAGATTTCATAAATGAAAGGCAATTTCTTAGAAATTGACGAAGGGTTTATTTAAAAGTGAGTCAACTAAAACATCCAAATTCGCAAATTTTTCACAATGTCACAAGGATGTGCGCTCCACGTCAGTGTTGTTCAATCTAGATCTGATAAATCATTTTCCCACGATAATTAGACTGTGTTATGCATACTTGTGTCAATACATAAAAGCAATTAATAGACCGGATGTTGTTCAAACACCGATTATAAATACAGTGTGCAGAATGATTATTAATATATTTATGCGATGTCATGTTTTTTTTTTTTTTTTGCAACAAAATTTTCTGTTAGTTTCACAATGAAGCTAACATGTCATCCATAATTAAGTTACTCCTTTGAGCAATTATCATTATCCTCTAAGTTTTTCCTTACTTATTTCCATCTAGGACGACTTTTTTTATTCTGTAGAAACAAATATTTCGCTATGTAACCAATTGACGATCTTACGCAATAGGACACACGTTTTCAAGAGGCAACAGAGAATCACTGACCTACATAACTCATTTCAATGCGGGGTAGGAGGAAACGTTGTTTATCATTTTTGTAGATGTTAAACTCCATAGCCTCAAATTGATATTAGAAACAATACTTTTGCATGCCAAGCAAATCATTGTCTAAAATATATTTGCCTTCTTGTGTTTCCCTTGGGATCAGGGGCATGTTTAATGAAAGTCTCATAAGATTTTTTTTTGAGCTAAGATATATCTTAGGATGGTCTTAAGTCCAGTTTTTCTCCTAAGTAATGATTTAAGACCATCTTAAGACATGACTTAGGACAAAGTTGCGTCTTAAGATCATCATTAGATATATCTTTTCTTAGGACACTTTCATTAAACATGCCGCAGGTGTTTTAACTATGTTTTGTACTGATGACGTTTACGTCGTAAACACAATTTTTAAAGTTTGAAAGGGACAAGATTTCATCTAATTCATATATATATAGAGCAGATCAAGCTCACTTCTTCAACGCGCATGATGGTACTATCTCTCTTGATAGAAAGTCTTGACATTTCTGTCTATTTTCCACGTCCTTATTTCAGGTGCCTTTATCGCTATGTGTTAAAACCAACTGCTTTATCATTATTTTTATTTTTTTTTTGTTTTGTGTTCCGTTATACCCTTTAACTCAGCCTTTTTTTTAATTTTTAACTGTAAAGAGACGAAATTACAATGAATATTCCATTAACAAAATATAAAGCAACATTGGCCAATGCATCATGTCAGTCCTATTAGCAGGTTTGAGAAACCATCTCTTCATTTGTCAGGACTATTTACACCTAGGAATTTGTGTTTTTGCCTATTGGATTTAGGCTTCTGGCAATTTTGTTTTGTAATTATCATTTCCAACTAAAAAGTGATTTAATGGAAAATATTTCAGGGGGTCCAGTTTTAAATTGCTTGCAGGCTCCCAGGAGCGTAAAATTGTGCACTTCAACCCACAAGACTCATGATTATATAGTTTCCATAAAGAGAACTAGTTGATTATGAAATTTTTCACATCGAGTTAAATAAATTTTTCAAACGTTTGAAAACGCGTCTTGTCGAGGTTTTAAACACTTGAAAATTTATTTAACTTGTTGAAGTTGTGGAAATTGTTTCTCCAATGACAGTCGAAAAACACCGAGGATTGTATTCCGAATTTATTTGGCGGGAAATTTCACGAAACTTGTTCTCCTCCCTTGAGAGGAGAACAAATGTTTCCACACCATTCAGGAAACGTGAGAACTGGATAGAAATTAGAGAAATAAAGGAAAATGTTATGACAGTATCAAAATTTGGATTTGATTTGCCAAAAATGTTATTAGAGTAGTCTTTAAGGCATAGGTCTTTTATAATATGTGGATACACATGTACATTGAAACATGTATTTTCGATCACATTTGTTAGATAACCGAAAAAAAAATGTAATCTATTAAGTTTTATTTTTAATTTACGACAATGTTATTTAGAGCTACCTTTCATAATCTTTAAAGCATGGGTCCTTTATAATATGTGGATACACATGTACATATGTATTTTCGATCACATTTGTTAGATAACCGAAAAAAATGTAATGTAAAGTTTTATTTTTAATTTACGACTTTATTAAAGAGTAATAAATTATACAGAAAGCATTCATTGAAGATTTTTCCATCAGTATGAAAATTTTGGAACTGTAGATTTTCGTCTCACTACATCCCTATAAGCTTATACCATCAGCATTGTGGGCGATGATTTTGCGTTAAGATCGATTCTCAAATCGAGTTAAACCCACAATTTCTTTTGAAATGCCTGTACCAAGTCAGGACCATTTTGGTTGACAATTTTGCGGGTGGTTTCCACCTGATTTGTCTTTTTTGTTTCATAGACTTCAGATCTTAACCACTTTGTTCGGTAATTTTGTTATTACTCCCACAAACAGCTGCTTTATCTTTTTGCCTCTTGATAATTCTGTTAGGTAATTTTTTTATTACCCCCTTTACATATATGTTGTGCTTATTCGAAAGAATGTTTCTGGTGTACAAGTGTATTGTTGGACCTGTAGACTGATATTATCTGGTCACTGTTAAGGCGTCACGTGCGGGTTGCTATGCTGACGTCATGTTTTTGTACTATACAGTGCTTGTACAGTAAAACATAACCAATCACACCATTATACCATACACCATACACCATGCACCATTACACCATACACCATTACACCATATACCATACACCATCACACCATACACCATTGCACCATATACCTTACACCATACACCATACACCATGCACCATACACCATGTACCATACACCATACACCATGCACCATACACTTTACATCTTACACTATACACTATGTCCAGTACAATGTATTTGCATTTTGGTTTTTATTTCACAGTGGCCGGTACATACACCAAATGAATTTTATCTTTTTGTAGGACAAAATGAAGATTTTCAATAAAAATTTGTCTCCGCGAGATCTCATTTTCAGTCTCAACTCCAGAATACTTTCCACAAAGCTTGTTATTTACAATCGTGTAAATAAAATAAAGGGTGATACAGATTTTCGTTTGCCGTATTTTATTTCGCGTGTTGCTTTTTCTCGCTTTTAAAATGTCATTTTTGCCCTCATCTTATATATTAAGTATTTCATTTATATCTTTCTATTATCGAGCGTACATTAACATATCATTATGAAGGCGGCAAAGGCTTAGGGTTATCATCTTACAGCGTCCATAACCTTTTTTCGTACACCAAACACGATCTTATTTCACGTGAAATGTACATTGTACACGAGAATTTCGATATTTCTTCCATCAAACAGAACCTATTTCTATTTTTTAATACACCGTACAATGACCCATTCCTTCAAAACCCTCATTTATCATATAAATAGAGAATTGTAGTACTAGGTGGCATTTGCACCATTTCGCATACTATCTATGTCCCTATTGTAGCATATTTTCAGTAAATTTGTA
>MJUU01000155.1:45167-74377 GCA_002080025.1 Modiolus philippinarum | reverse complement strand
AGGAAATTTGTACCACATTAGAGTCACAGCAGCTAGATAGTATTCTGACAAAATGGCATATACTATGCATACACCATATATGTTGCATGGTTTAGACAAATGTGTGCCAATTTTGAGTTTTAGTTGACATTTGCAGCAAATCACACTAAATATGAGTGTTTTTAAATTTCTTGCATGTTTTAGGGAACATTATGCCAATGGGAAAATATCATTTTGCGCACTGTAGACATCAATACGTCGATCATATCATAATTTTTTCTCGCAAGTTTTCGGGATTGTAAAATTGTTGAAAAAAATATTACTTTTGTCAAGTTTATCGCAAAATTTATTAAAAAATATGTGTCATGAACCAGCGCGATCTTCGCGAACATAATTTGATTGTCCATCGGCTTTCGGCGGAAAATTCAAAAATACGTTAAAATACAAATTAAAAAGATATGTTTTTGCGGTTTTATATTCACATCTTCGGTTTTAGTAAAAAAAAATTAAAAGATATGCGCTTTTTGTCACTACATGTTTTTTGCGTTTCTTTTGGCTAATAATTATTATTTCGTGGTTGTAGGAAATAGCCACCTGCTGGCGCATAAAAAGCACGATTAATTTTCTTTATCATTGCGTTATAAGGTTAACATATTTTTGAAAATGTATTTTATATTAACTTCGATTGCGCCAGTCCCGTTCATTGTCTCTCGTTCACATCGCGTCGCTGTGTATCTGGTGTATGGTCCAGAGTTTCCGAGTACAGAGTATGGGTTATGGTGCATGGTGTATGGTTCATAGTGTATGGTGTATGGTTCATAGTGTATGGTGTATGGTTCATGGTGTATGGTGTATGGTTCACGTTGCAACACCATACACCATTACACCATACACCATGAACCATTGAACCATACACCATGCACCATTGAACCATACACCATTACACCATACACCATACACCATAAAATGGTTATGTTTTACCCTACAAGTACTGTATGTCTTGTTCATACGCGTAATACGTTGAATGAAAATGCATAAATTATTGCAATAAACAATAGATTAACTGATTAGCTAAAATAGAAATTAAAGATGATTCCAATTTTATTTTATTTAGAGTTCTATAGAAATATAGCCCTTACAGGATCATATGATTCTAGTCGTGATAAAGCCCGTATCAAAAAGAAAAAAAAATGTTCTTTATTCAATATTTAAATGCTATTAAAAAATAAAATAAAAATCTCCCTTTTTTCTTTAAGCAGTTGCGCACACCCAACAACAAATAAGAGGAGCAAAAACGACTTCAAACTTATTTAACTACAGGGTAAATATATATGCTGCATGATGTGCTTTTACGATGAAATGTTTAAAAAGCGCCATTTACAAACGCGGAAACGCTACTAAGTAAATTAGATTGTGAACAAAATTATCAAAACTCTGGTGTCAATTACTTTTGGAGTGTAAAAAATTCTATTGAAATTTTGGATAAATTGCAATCAATACAAAAACCAGTTTCATCTATCGACAGTAATGATTTTTCTACACTTTATACAACGCTTCCACATAATTTGATTAAATCTATAAATTGGGACAACTGATTAAATGGTCTTTTAAATTCTCTGGTCTGCAGTTTATATATTTAAACAAAACGCGAGTATTCTTTTCTAATATTATTTACAACAATCATTGCTCCTGGACATATGATGATGCGATTAAAGCACTTAATCTTTTGCTTGACAACATTTGTGTTCATTTTTGGCAACATTGTTTATCAACCGGTCATTTGAATTCCAATGGGAACAAATTGTGCACCTCTTATTGTAGATCTTTTTTCTTTTCTGTTAAGAACGTGATTTCATGAAAAAACTACAAAATTGAACCATACAAAACAGTAATCAACTTATTTTTTTTAAATTCAATGATAAAGGTAGGTATATTGACGATATCATTGCTATTGACAATCCCTAGTTTTTAGATTACATCGACATCATAAACACACAACTGAAACCTAAAAAGGCTAACAATGATTCCAAATATTGCCCTTTTCTGAATATAACTATCATTCTTGACTCTGAATAGTAGTCTACCTGTTTTGGGTCTAATTCGTATGTTCATAATACTACAGAAAAACAGGACAGAGAAAGCGAAGGTTTGGGTACCCATTAACCGGTTTAACTCTCCGCTGGCTTTTGCTAGTGCAAGTACCAAGACCGGCTGTCCCGAAATACTATCATTGTTTACGTTTGTCTTTTGTTTTTATTGGTTTTTTTTCTTGTGCAGTCCTTTGGTACTTTGCGGCATGTGACTATGTTTTTAGGCCAGGTGTTTCCTGTTATCCTTTTACCAGTAAACAAAATACAATCACAAAACGTTTGTTTTAATAAATCAATTTTCTTGAACGGGGAAGCGATTTTTGATGTAAAGTAATATTGAGTAACTGTGAATAAAAAGTCCTGTTTAAATTGAGGAACCGGGTTAAAAAAAAAAAAACTTTCTACCTTTGTCTGTAAAATTAACCTTTGTCTGTAAAATTGTCTGTAAAATTAACTGATAGGAACCACTTAAAATATCTATACCATTAGCTGTAAACCTTCAGAACAAAAGGAATAAGAAACAAATTAATGAAAATCGCGTATAAGTTTAATATGGAAACCGTGAAACTGGTTATAGTTTGGTATGAGAAACCATGAAGTTATTTATGATAGTTTCTCAGAAATCTACCCTATAGATTATGTTATTAAATATGCAGCCAAAGTATGCTGATAACGATTATAGATTTATTACTAGTATTTCTTCACTTCAAAGTTTCCATTTATGTGTGTTTGCCTTAAGGCATTCAAATTCCTGTTTTAGCATATAAAACGGTTACCTCTATTTCACGATTTGTGCTATTTTAGATGTTTCGATAGTATTTCACCATTTTGATTTCATGTTTCATGCTTTGATATGTATTTTTTATTAACGAAATATACAAACTTTATAAAATTTAGACAGATATTTAAAATATTTAGCTTAAAACACAAATAATGGCCCATTTCTCTTAGTCTAGCATTCATTTAAGACGTAAATTCAGAATAGTAATTTTTACTGTAAATATCTTTGAAATGAAAATTTAAACAAGGGAGGTAATTTAAAAAAAATATTTAACAAAGAAATCACTATGAAAATTTTGATTTTGTGAAATCATTACATAAGTTCTGTGACCCCCATTTTCCTTCTTGTTTTTAGGAAGGGACTAGCAGTATATAAAATTAATCAAAATTTTAATGCACGCAACCTGAATAAGTTATAAAAAATAATAATTTTTCTTAACATTTCAGCTAAAAAATCCCTATTTTCGGTGAAAGATTGTGCTAATTTGCACATCGATATAAACCATTCGAGGAGACATTGGAAAAACTTGAATTTAACTATGAACTGATTGCCTCATATATGTTTACATTGTCATTGCCTTCAATGTAATCAGTTTGCGAAATACAACCGTGGACAAGTAAGGGACGACAAATACCCAAACTAGCTATATTGGTGTCAACTGGTATAGGGAAAGGCAATCGTTTCTTTATTTCCGGTTGCCATGGTAGCTTTAGGAACCCGTCAAACTGTATTTTAAAAAGGTCGCAATCTGATCCGATCAGCAGATTTTCTCTGGTATTATTATCTATCCCGAGGGCTTCCGATATGAGAAATGTGCATAATTTATATCTACGGGAAACTGTTTTGTCGCAGCTTTAAACCAAAGATTGTTTGAATATTTCATAAAATATCGTTTAACAGGTTGAAATTTAATATTTTGATATAAAGCATTTTTTACAATTTATAAATGTATCTGGATTTTTTGCTTCTTGGGATGCCAGTATATTTGTAGAACTAATTGTATGTATATATTTGTCAATAAATGTAGACAATACAGTACAACGAGGCGAGCTTTATAGCAGGGTGTAGTACAGTACATTTTATCCCAGATTGAACAATAATTCCAGTTATTTAATTCTTTGTTGCACATATATATGCCCAATAAATGTATTGATGGCTATAAACCGGGAAGCTTTTTAAAAAAAGCTTAACTTGTATTTTGAGGTAGATTTGTACTTAGTCTGAAAGGACATTTAGACACATTGTATTCTTTTTTTTTAAGGAACGGAATATTCACAATAAGAAAATTAAAATGATTTAATTAATCACTGTGTTTAATGCAAAATAAATGTGAATTTTCGAACTTCTCACTCGCATTTGATCCGGGGCCCACGCGTCGAATTTTAAAATTGTAAACATTGTGTTAAAACATAACTTCGAATTGTAAATCACAAACCGATAAGAGACATTTAAAATATAATTTGTTTACACTGTGAAAAGATTCAAGGATTTAAATCTAGAATAAAATATTTAGGTATCATTGACACTGAACATTTTATGATTTTAATCAGAAAGCAAATAAGGAAAAACAGCAATTTCATGACCTTAACATCAGCGCTGCGAAGTTGAAATGTTTCGCATTAATTAATTTTTACAGCAATTTCTATAATATATTAACAATCGCTGTATAAAGTTAAATACTCAAGACTCCGAGAAGGAGATTTAAAAGAAAAACTGAGGGAAACCATTATCATTTTTCATAAGTTTGTACCAAACCAATATAAGGAGAGTTAAAAACTGCATCTAAAATTAATTTCAGTTACTGTGAATTTTAGTTTCTGCATGACCACTTCGAAAATTTATGTCACTTCAGTGCAGATCAAATCAAAACAATTTGAAATCCATAAACGAAACGTGTACACCTGGTAGAGAAAAAATTAACATAGGGACAAGGACAGATAAGGACAGAATTCTTGGATGGGGATATGTTCTTTAGTTTTAAATGAAAATGTCTTTCATTTAGATATGAACTATTCTACAAACGTCTAGACTTTGATATACCATAAGCACTGGCAAGGGGCTTCTACAAACAACAACGTTCGGAGAGGTAAACCCACATCTGAAGTTAATGTCACTATAAATTATTCTTAAAAAACAGCACGAATGAATCCAGTAACGAATCAGTAAATCTAGCTCTTTTTATCATTATTTGTGGTTGCAAATTATGCCATTTTTTATAAAATATAAATTTTAAATGAAATTCGTAAATATTGTCAATAGGCTTTTAATGTAAAGAACAAAATACCAAAGATACTGTACATTTAGTTTCTGCATATGATCATTTAGACAACTTTTTCAGTGATGATCAAATCAAAATATTTGGAGGCCCATAATAAAAAAATTAGAAAATCTTATAAGAACATATAACTGGAAACATCTTAGGACAGAGTTCGGCAAGAGGGAGATACTAGCAATATATCATTAAATTTAGTTGACTAAATACCGAAGTTACTGTGAATTTAAATTCTGCATATGCACATTTCCACAACTTATCTCTCTTCAGTGCAGAAAAAATCTAAACGTGTGGAAAACCATAAACTAAAAGATGTTTAAAAACTGACAGAGAACAAATAACCAATATGATCTAAATGCAAAGCCAAAAAGTTATTATAAATAATTAAATACCGAAGTTACTGTGAATTTATTTTCTGCATATTGGCATTTCGACAACTTATGTCTCTTCAGTGCAGATAAAATCTAAACGTTTGGAAGACCATGAACTCAAAGATGCTTAAAAACTGATAGAAAATAAATAACCAAAATGATCTAAATATCAAGGCAAAAATTAGCTAAGGACTGAGCTTTGCATGAGGAAGATACTCCTTAGTTTTCAACAAAATTTACAAAAATTTAATAGATTTTGTAAGGTTCCAAATAGAATCGGCTTTCGGGTCAGCACCGAAGTAATGACTACTGCGCTGGTGAATACCCTCTAGGACTAACAGTCCACCAGCAGTGGCATCGACCCACTGGTAACAAATGACTAAATACCAAGGTTACTAGATATTGGTAGTTTCCACGTATAACGAATTAGCACCAAAGTACTGCAAACTTAGTTGTTCAATACCCTAAGGGACTCCACAAGCAGATGAATCGGCTAATTGGTAATTGTTATTTATGAAAATTATTCTTTTTTTCTCTTTTAAAGCTCCCAAGAATTTCAATAATGTCAAATTTTAGATACACAAGATATATTGTCATATTCAAATCTCTTTTCTGTTAGTTCGCCAGAATTCTATTGAAAATACCCGTGCAAAAACTTTTGTATGGTCATGAAGTTAAAATAGTGATGCTTCATTAACAGCTAAGAAAATGTCTCCAATATAATTCAAATGAAATTGTGTATCTAAATTTTACATGATATTGGTATTGCTATTAATTTGAATATTGTCACATAATATACAAAAACTGAATTCACATGACAACCGAATGACCAATATCTATGCATCAGAGTAGCATATTTTCCAAGCTTAAGGTCGTAGCATTTAGTTTCTGTTGAAAGTAATCTCATTAGGCTAGGTTTCTCTCCTATGTTTATGGCCAGCTTTGACTGTAAATCAAAGCTACCCATGTTAAAGAAAAATATGACATACAATTCAGTTGTTGTTATGAGATGTACATGTAATAGTATTAACCTTTTTGAAATATATACTTTGTTTAATGCCAAAGATGTGAAATGTTTATTGGATAACGTCGCTGCTGCATACGAATAATCAAAGCACGCTATGAAATATATGATAGGAAAGGTGTTTTTCAATGTTTTATATAATGCTATAAATCGTTCTTCTTATAGTTTACATCTACCAGGCTTCAGCAATTATAAACTTAAGATTGTGAGGCAGTGTAACACAAATTCATTAAATCGTTATACTGTAACTAACACGGGAACTTGTAAAATATACTATTGCATTAGATAAAAGAATATAACGGGTACAATAAACTTGCATACATATTTTTGTTTTGATAGCGTATAACTTGAATTAAGTTTAACACAATGTAACAGATATAAAACGTTATGACGACTTGAATACATATTATTGTTATGATAGTGCATAAATTGCACTAAATTTAACAAAACAGTTCTTCGAAAAAGTTACTGTTTGTTGATAAATATTAACCTCTGTAACTATGAGTTCTTTATACACGTATACCCTGAAACTACTATCATACGATAATTCACTAGTGATGAGTTTCACAAGTTTAAATTACAAAGCACATCATTTAAGAGATATTTAACATGGTTGAAAAAGTTGCAAGTAAAATGTTGACTTTTGCTACAACTTGGGTCTTCTGTTATGGTCATTTAGACAATTTGATTTGCAGGTTCAATGTGAGACTTAACATTTTAAGTAATGAATTATCAATTAATAATACAAATTTATGATTGGTACTTGACGTGGTTTCCTAATCAAACCAAGACATGATAAAAAAGCATATAAAATTGTCATTTTTTACTTCTTAATTTTCCTAAAAAGTCACTACAATGGTTTTTTTTAATATATTCTTCAGTTTCAGAAATGCAGATTGCTTACAAAAACAGGATAACAGTAAACAACTACAATGACCGAAAACCACAATCACACCCTACAATTCACAAGCGATCTCAACCAGAAAAACATAATAAAGACAATAGACAAACATAAACAACGATAGAAACTCAGGATAAGCGGACTTGGTACCGACATAAGCAAAAGCCGGTGGTAGGGTTAAACCGGTTAATGGGTACCCAAACCTCCCCTTTCTCCATCCCGTGTCCCTATAGTATAATTAACATACCAATAAAACCCAATACAGGTAGACTACAAAGTCTTTGACCACTACCTTCTAAAAGAAAAGTATATGGTAAAACGTAATTTAGAAAAATGGACCAAAGGGTGCTCGCTGCTAAACTGCCGGCTAGCTCAAGAAGCCTAGAGTATGCTGGTAAAACACTGTCGAATTACGGAACAAAAATCAAACTCAAATCTCCCCGGAGGGTTTGGTAAAGTATTTAAGTGAACATCGGCAGTATCAGTCAGGGGCCAGTATATGTGTAAAGTCACTGGATTCCAAAGTCAATTTAACGGATCTATTTAAAATATCCCGTCGATATCCACTATTGCGTAAAATGTAAGTAATACATGCCAGTCTTTCTGGATTTGTTTATCTGTTTCTGACATTTTTTAACAACATTTCTTTGTTTTGAACGTTGTGTTTTTGTTTCTTTATTTTGGTTATCTGGCGTCGCTGTTTTCTGTTGGACTTCGATTTTTTCCGTATTCTACTGTCGTTGTTCCATAAAATCGAGGATGAGAAATGCCCCTAAATATGAGCTGTTTGCGAGTCATGTTATATCTTTATATCAAATGTTTATATTAACCGTAAAACTTATTTAAAGTATTTAATAATTTATGAAATCTGTAACCTTGTTGCAAGAAATCTCCTAGGCTATTTGGGCTAGAAAGTTGAAACCCGGGAATCGACTCGCATATTATGTGGCAACTTCACAGAGGGCGTCGGAATTTTCGTATGACCCCTCAGGAACTTTCTATACGAGTTCCATTATGTTTATCTAATTTGCTAATGATAGCAGACATTTGGTATGACCCCTGGGGGCATGCCCATAAGGGACCAAAAACCTTATAACAATAAGTACTCGGCATATGATTGGAACTTTATGTATAATTTTCATTTTGTGGTTTACTTTTTCATGGGGAATTACTTGAAATGCTTTTGGAATCCAAGATAAGAATTTATAATTTTGGCATCGGTGCCAAATTTGGTAAATTTCCTGAAAATGTCAAAGACCAATAATTTTTGAAATTCTAACATGAAATCATATAATAAAGCAACTGTTTAATGTCATCAGCTAGTATGAACACTTAAATTTCAAAAATATGATTCTTATATTGGTAAATTTCCTGAAACTCTCAAAGATCCATTATTTTGTGGAATTTTACATAGCAACCACATCTTTTTTGGTTCCTTGTTTTTATCATGGATTATTTTCAATAGTCAGATAGCAAAAAACTTCGGTTCTAATTTTGGTAAATTTCCTGAAAGTCTTAATGACCTGTTATTTTTTTGAATTCTACTTAGCAACCATATCTTTTTCAATTCCTAACAATAATGATGATCATTTTGAATGGTCAGATTGCAAAAAACTTTGATTCTTATTTTGGTAAATTTCCTGAAAGTCTTAAAGACCTGTTATGTTTTGGAATTCTACCTAGCAACCATATATTTTTCCATCCATGACAGTAATGATGATCATTTTCAAAACTCAAATTGCAAAAAACTTTGATTGTAATTTTGGTAAATTTCCTGAAACTCTCAAAGACCTGTTATCTTTGGGAATTCTACGTAGCAACCATACCCTTTTTACTTCCTTACATTAAGAATAATTGTTTTCAATAGAAAGACTGCAAAAATCTTTGATTCTTATTTTGGTAAATTTCCTGAAACTCTCAAAGACCTGTTATTTTTTGGAGTGCTACATAGCAACCATACATTGTTTAGTTCCTCATATTACGAATCATTGTTTTCAATAGAAAGACTGCTTAAATCTTCTGCTTTTCTTCGAGTAAATTTCCAGAAATCCTCAAAGACCAGTACTTTTCGGGAATTCAACCTAGTAAACATATCTTTTTCAATTCCTTGCAATAATTGGAATTGTTTTCAATAGTAAAACTGCAAAAATCTCCTAGGTTCAAAAAGGTGAGCGGGGGATTGCAATCTCTGATTGACCTTTTTTCATTGACTTTACTATTGGTTTTATCTGTAAACATATTGAGAGCATATTTATCTGCACTTTTTCGTTTGCACCATTTTATACAATAGTTGGTTACTGTGTCTTTAATAATGTCAAAACAAGCTTGACAGTAAATTTTCGAAGTTGGACGATATATAAAGGTCCTTTTCTAAAGAATCTTCGAACTTCTTTATCTACAATATTGCTGAAGTCCCCCGTTAATATATGTCCACAAGGTCATAGCGATAATGCGAAGTGAAACACTCACAGCTGCTAGGGTAGTTCTCGATATGAGCATCACAGGTAATAGAAGATTATTGAAAAAAAATACTTCGTGTAGTTTTTTTATTAGTAAAGGAGATCTAAGTCATGTCATGATTGTCAAAATAAACTGGAACAAGTTTTTGAACATCGGGGTCCCGAAAAATGCCTGCAATATGAATCTAATCGGTACTTTTATTAAAATATTTAAAAAATGTTTTATGGTTGTATTCATTTGGTTTGTGATTCCAGGATAAAGCCGATGAAAGCAGAAAGCATCGATACTTTTAGAACATTCCTAGAGCAGACTATTAACAGGCATTGTAGCACATTCTAAAGAGATTTTATAAAGATGTTTAACGGGAAATAGAACAACGCTTGCTTATGATCATGTTGGATAAAACTGAACTTTTCTGTTATAAAAATATAAAAACGATATGAACTTTCTTAGGATTTCCTTTTATTTCTCGTTTAATTAAAGCACATAACGCAACACATCTAAGAAAATTCTGTTTAAAACAGAGGGGCGTCCTCCATCGTTCAAAGATCCGTACTTAGAAAAAAGAAAGGAAACGGGGAATGTGTCAAAGAGACAACGACCCAAAGGGGAGTAGTAACTTATTGATTTTGACTTTCCTTTCCGTTTTAAAATCATATGATTATTCCTCTCTTTAAGCTTTAAAGCGACATTCAGTAGTTACAGAAGGGACATTAGTTATTATACAGAAACTAAATGTAACGTAACCAATTTCTTGCTATTGTTTGTTGCTGAATTCAAATAAACACAATCACAAAATATTCTCGTTAAATTTAATTCTGTTGTGTATTTTAAAGATTACCTCTATAGTTTTATCAATACTCTATTTTTTTCATGGTCATGAATTCTTTACCTTTCATATTAATCTTATCTTATTAACATGTGGACTTATTGGCTTTACATGTATATCTATTTCCAGCGGAAATTAAATTTCTTCCTCTTTCCCATCCAATATTGAGCTTGCCTTTAATAGAATGAAAACATTTCCTCATCGGTCATTGGGAGAAATTCCAAGTAATGCTGTTCTTCAATGGTTGTTACGATAAGTCTGTATACGCATTGTACTCTCAGGGGTTTCATTATTTAACTCAAATGGTGAATAAAAGGATATGGAGTAAATGCACATGAGACAAAGTCTCTACAAATACATGGTAAAAAACAAGCAAAGGAACAACGCTTTTATTGTTGTTCTTCATCTTGAAGTCACCATGAGGAATTCAACAATGAGCTTTGCTCATACCTCATAGTAAGTTCAAGACGGCCCCTAGCACTGGTTTAAGCGGAATTCTTTGCTAATTGTCGAGCAACGCTACATCCATGTCTTTCTTGGTCATAGGTGCGGGATTGTCAACAAACATCAATTAAACTGGCAAAGTGCTCTTACAATCACTGTCATCCTTTGCCCGACAAAAGCACTAGTGTATTAAGCTAGTGGACAACTACAGCATATAGACAAACACAGGGCACTAATCAAGTCGAATGTAAGAAAATTTGGCGTTATAAAATAGTGAGATGTGGGCACTTAAAACAGGTGGTCTGGATTACATTTCGAAAATTACAAAAATAATTGCCAAAATTTGAAAGTATCAATAGTATATCCATATGAGAAATTCTCTCACGCACAAGTACACCATAACTGAAAAATATAGCAAGCATACATCTCTCGCACGGGGAATCGTTTAACGGACTCCACACTGCAGGAGAGACAAACTCCAGTCGTAAATGGTGAATAAAAGGATATGGAGTAAATGCACATGAGACAAAGTCTCTACAAATACATGGTAAAAAACAAGCAAAGGAACAACGCTTTTATTGTTGTTCTTCATCTTGAAGTCACCATGAGGCCTTCAACAATGAGCTTTGCTCATACCTCATAGTAAGTTCAAGACACCATAACTGAAAAATATAGAGAGTATATTTTGTATATTTTGACTTAAATTCTACTGACATATTGCTCTGTTGAGCTGTTTATCAACTTCCCATGTTTGAATACTATGACATGTATAACTGGCTTGAAAAGCTTGATATGTGACACTATGGACCCTTTTGATATTCTTAATTTCTGTTTTTTGGGGGTTTCTTTGTGTTCTAGCTGTTAGATAAAATGCTCCAGTTTACAAAAGTTTTATACACAATCGAACGACTTACTATACATTTATATACATTTATCACTATACTAATTATCTTAATTAGAACAGGATATCCCACCGAATCACTGTTTGTATGATAGATATTGTAATAGTGCTATTCGAGTTTACCTTTGTCTTTGTCTTTTGTAAAGGACTTTCCTAAAGGTTTGAAATTGAAATGATTCAGTTACGAAAGGTACATGCCTATCTTTCTTCGTCTGGTGTGTTTTGTTTTCTGTTGCTATAAAGTCTGACATCCTGGAAAATTATGTGTCACAATACTCAGAACCTCACAATAAGTATGAAAGAAAACTACAATGCTATGACAACAACATCTTATTTACATGACATACTTTCAGGATAAATGTTTAAATGTATTCTGGCCTTGAAAATTTGGTATTATGTTATGATGAATTTATTGAATTACTTGACAGTCTGTTTATATATCCTGTAACCATAAACATATATATTATGTTCTGCATAATATGTACAAATGTGTTTAATGTTTAAATTATGTGTAGAAGTGTGTTCAATTCAATCAAAACTCCGATGGAGCTGAAACTCGAAAGCCCTGAAAATCTACACGTGGCAAAACTTCGTAGTCATTCAAAGAACTGCTGCATAGAAAATAACGAATTAATATTCTATATTTGTCTTAGAGTATTGATTTGATCAAGGGGAATAGAGAGTACAATTTATCAAAAATAAATAAAAAACCACAGGCAATTCTATAATCACGTGAATATAATAGAAATGGGTGATTTTCGCATGGGTGTCCAGTTCAACTCATGTGCTAAATAGCCAATTGAGGTAAACAAATACATTCGCCGATTTGAGAACTGATTCGACAATTACGAACAGAAGGTACAATTTATATATTGAATTATACCGTAATGCTATACGTGAAAATAATTGGAATGTGTGATTTCATGTCGATTCCATTGCTATAAATACACTATATATGACTCAGGTAAACATTCAGTTTGACAAAGTTCTACGCAACAATATTACTGGATTTATTCCAAGAGACAGGGACGTAAATACTGTGAATATCAATTCTATAAGCAACACCGTCAATATTCGACTTACAAAAATGAATTTTGAAAGAAATTTATAAAATATATTTTGATCGGAAGCATGTAGCTCTTCAAATACGTTAATAGGCCTGAAGCCTCACATGACTTTCTCGAATGGTTTTAACAACTCTCAGCCTCGCTTTCGAGTTAAAAATAATACTTTGTCGTCAAATGCTTGATGTCAATAATTGGGACACGTCATCGGGGTAACAATTTGCCACCTTAAGAGGTGGAAAATAATGTCTCACTTTGATGCCCCGTTTAATCCAAAATTAACTTAGCGCAGTCAGGGCGTCTATCTTGATGTTTTGACCTCGGAATTCTTTGTTATATGAAAAAAGAAGAACAAATTAGAGACTTTTGATTAATCTTAAGCAAACATGCTCATTAAATGATAATTCACGTGGAAGCAGGCCCCATGACTGCACGTTGTCGCAACGTCAAGATTGCGTAACACGCGTGTTACACTTATGAGAACGGTAGTTGAAAAAGGAAAATAAGCTTCAGAAATTCATGGTCGACATAGCAGCAGATTTTTTCGTCAGTCGGTTCGAAATGTGATAGTTTGGTAAAATGTTGACATACTCACTATTTACGTCTGCTTACCGAAATTCCGGATACTGACCTTGACCGTAACCGGAGATGATTCAGAAATTGTAAGAACCACTTTTTGGACAGAGTGTTAATTTTTACGTGCAAAAAATACATGTTGTCTATGAGTCATGGTTTTCTGATAGATGGTAAATATTACTTCTGATAAAATCTGTGTATCGTTTCTTATGTTGAGAAGAATATTTCCATCTTTGAGTTAATTCGCAGTATTTTTGATATTTCTAAAATACTGAGCATAAACATTTCATGTTAGAATGAAATTAATTTATTTGCGATGTATGTATAATAAAACATAAATGTAAAGAAGAAGTCTATGAATATTCATATCCTATATGAAAACTTTAATAAGAAAGCGGGTGTTCGGTGGTTAGCGTGTCGAACTGCAAAACCAAAGGTTTGCGGTTGGATGCCCAGTCAAGCTAACAATTTCATGATCTTTCATGGGCCTACTGTTCGTCTCTCTCCTGAGACCATTAGCGAGAATTGTCTCCGGAAGTGACAAAAAATTGTTGTCCGTCTTACACCTTTAGCCTTCAAATGACATGGTTTACCTTGGCCGTGATAAAGGCTCATAGTAACTTCGGTATTTAGTCATTGAAGAGGAATTAAAATAAGTTGCAATAACTTATTTCCTTCCGGGGCACATTATGTTAATCTGTTCAAACTACCAGTCTCTTTTTATTGTTATGTTTGTTGCTGTCCCTTCGTTTTGATTTTGTTTTCTTTTACTATGATTTTTGTAGTAAATATCTTTCATAACTTCGGCATTCTACTGAGGTTTTATGAATCAGCAATTTAATTTTTCTTATAAAAATGTATACAACGTTTGTGTAATAATGGCTATCGAAAATCATATCAGTTATAAACGGACATTTTCAGCTAGATTTCACGTCTTCACGGATTTGACTTCAACCCTGGATTGACTCACTGATAGTGTGACGGGTGCCGCTAGCGGAACAGGACATGCTTACCCTTCCGGAGCACCTGATGTCACTCCCAGTTTTCATGGGAGTTCACACTATGAGTGCCTTAGTTCTTAATGTTATCTTTTTATTTCCGTGCATTGTAGCTGTATCACGTTCTTGTTTTGTCTTTGTTTTTATCTGTTACCGTTTTTGCCATGTCTTTGGACTTCGATTTTTGTAGTCATTGCTTCCCTTGTTCCTTTCGGTATTCTACTGCCGTTGTATCAGTTATAACAAAGAAATTAACAAACAATAATGATGAAGAAATACGGAATGTACAATGCTAAAAATATATGCCTTTTAAATAAAAAGAACAATCGGCATGTAAAATGATAAGAGTGTGATGAAAATTATGTTATGTACACACTATGCAAATAATTTAGACATTTATTGATGTTTAAAATTAGGATTGTACAATGACACAATAACATTTAATATGATGTTTCAAGTGGGGAAAAAAGGTATGTTTATGCAGAAAAGATAACAGGAAACACTTACAAGCACCGAAAACTACAATCACATGCCATAATCTACCAAGGAGCTGCACAATAAAAACAATAAAATGACAAAAGACATACACAGATAACGATCGGAGCTCGGGATAGCTGGACTTGGTACCGGTTCTAGCAAGAGCTAGCGGGTGGGTTTAACCGGTTTATGGATACCAAAACCTCCGCTTTCTCTATCCCGTTTCCCTATAGTAAAATAAACATACAAATTAAACCCAATACAGGTAGACTACTCACTCCGAACCACAATCTTGTGAAGGAAAGAGTAAAACAAAATATAATTTAGAAAGATGGGTAAAAGTGTGCTCGCAACTAAACTTCCGGATAGCTAAAGGAGCCAACACTGTCGCACTACGGAGTAAAAAAAATATAAAAAAAATCCAAAGGATTTGGTTAAGAATCATCAAGGATTTCAGTAGACATCGGTAGTATCAATGAGAGGCCAGTATACCAGTAAAATCTTCTGGTCAATGCATCCCAAAGTCAACATATCCTGAAATGAAGGCCGGTTTTTCTCGTGAATATTAATGATAATATTCAAAATAGCTTCTTCAACGGCCGCTGATCTTGTTCGGCTGCACTTATTGCTATATACGGATTATTTGGTTGAACCGTTAATGATTTCTTTTGTTCGTTTGTTTCGTCTTTGTCATACTGTCTAAATTCGTGTTGGAAGTGAATTGCCGTGATTTTGGGCTTCTGATTGTAGAACTCCCCCTTTCCTCGTTCTTTCTTCAGTATTCGTTTGCCGATGTATTCGTTTTCAAACTTTTTAAAGGGCCACGAAACCTCGAGATTATCTGCGAGGTCAATCTGATAAGACTCGGGTGATTTATTACTGCATGTGCTGCCAAAATATGTCCAGGTGTTCTATAGACATTTTCCCCCATGCCAGTTTTTCCGAGGGAAAGAATGGCATATGCTGAATTCCCCCCCCCCCCCCGAAAANCCCCCCGGAAAATTAGGCATGTTCTCAAATTTCCCCCTTACTGAACAAAGGGGGAAAATGAGATCATTGCCGTTTTTCCCCTTTCCATTTTAAAGATGCTCATTTTCCCCCAATATTAAAACATAATTGATACCATGAAAATCACTTTCTAAATGTTTTGTGGAATCAGTGAGATATACCCCCCCCACACACACACACACAAATGAAATAAAAATTGACTAAAGGAAACGAAAAATTAAAGAATTTAAGTGACGAAATTTCAACTTAAAGTATACAGATCTAAAGACAATCATATTATATAACTTTGCAAAATCAAGATCAGAGATAATTCATAAAGGGATTCTCAATGATTTCTGAAGTTGTGGCACAACAGCCAAAACGGACGGATCGACGGACGGAAGTTTTCATAAAAGTTTGTTATAAAGTAAGCCAGCCAGAAAACTTGTCAGTTTTAACGTTGATATATGTTCTTTTAAATCATTATAAATATTTTTAGTGTGCATTTGTCACTTCGTGGTGTGTGGCGATAAGTATAGTGATATGAATTGAAAATATGATAAGGATTTGAATCTAAATCCGAAAGGAAGCTATCTAAAGGCAATTTCAGTAATGTGTTGTCGAAATTTGGAGTGTGGTGTATAATAGGAAAAAGAAGGGAAACGGGGAATGTGTCAAAAAGACATCAACCCAAAGGGAGTAATAACAAATCAAAGCCACCATAAGATCTTCAATGAACGGTGAGGAAACCCCACACCCAATGGCAGGTCGCAGTTGGCCCCTAAATAAAGAGCAATCAAGTTCAGCGAAATAAACATCATCCTAGACTCCCATAGACATAAAGTGAACTAACTAGAAAACAGACAAGACACACAAAGGCTTAATAAATTTCTTGACGCGGCGCTGCGGCGGGGTTAAACTAGTTTTATTGGGCCCAAACCTTCCCCCTAGCCAATGTGATAATAAAAAATAGAGGCTCACATGAGCCTGTATCGCTCACCTGGCGACTGGTTTTATTAATTGTCACCAAAAGACCACCCATTCATACTATAAATCAGTTCAGCAGATGTTACATTTTCATTCTTGGATAATGTACGAACTAAAAATCACAAACTTTGGAAGGGATCAACCAAAGACAATTGTAACCAAGTTTGATTCCAATTGGCTCAGTAGGTTCAGAGGAGAAGACATTTGAATGCATTTCCCGTAGAGTCCCTATGTTATACTATATTCCACGCTGGCGGCCATCTGAACGTAAAAATTACAAACTTTAAAGGGGACAACCCAAGGACTATTGTAACCAAGTTTGGTTCAATTTGGCTTGGTACTTTCAGAGGAGAAGATCTTTGGATGCATTTCCCACAGGGTCCCTATGTTAAACTATGTTCCCTGCTGGCGGCCATCTTGAATGAGGTATGAACATAAAAATCACAAACTTTGAAGGAAAACATCTAAAGACTATTGTAACCAAGTTTGGTTCCAATTGGCTCAGTGGGTTCAGAGTAGAAGACATTTGAATGCTTTTCCAATAGGGTCCCTATGTTAAACTGTGCTCCACGCTGGCAGCCATCTTGGACGAAGTACAAACGTAAAAATCACAAACTTTAAAGGGGACCACCCAAGGACTACTGTGACAAAATTTGGTCCCCATTGGCTCAGTGGTTTCAGAGGAGAAGATCTTTGAATGCATTTCCCATAGGGTCCTATGTTAAACTATCTTCCCCCGCTGGTGGCAATCTTGGATGAGATGCGAAACCTGTTGGACATACGTAGAAATTGTAGTTCTGGAAAACCTCAACACTTTTGCAATTCACATTTAACCTTTATCTCAAACAGTTTTTGAAATAAAAGTAAAAACGTTAAAAAATTGTGAAAATTCAATGAAAAAGCGGCAATAACTCCTATGTGGGTTGTCGAATTTTCTTCAAAATTGCAGGACATGTAGATATTACTATGCTGACCATATTTGTTAACAAACGTCACTTCTATCTTCTACTATTTTCAATATATAAGACTAAAAGTAACGAAAAACTGAAAATTTTACGGAAAAGGGGCAATGACTCCAAGACGGGTAAACGGATATTCCCCAAAAATGCAGGGCAGGTAGATCTCATCATGTTGATCATTTTTACCCTGTCAAAATTTCGATATCTGTAACGATTTTCGAGTAATTTGCAAAAAACGGCAATTTACCCCTATGTTCTATTTTTAGTAACAACGGCCATGTTGTTTGGTCTACGGACATAAAAAATCACAAACTTGAAAGAGCATACCCTGGTGATGATTCAGACCAAGTTTGGTTAGTATTGACCCAGTAGTTCCCAGTAGTTTCAGAGGAGAAGATCTTTGAATAAAAAATAACTGACGGACGGACGGACGACGGACGGACGGACGGACGGACGACGAGTGATGGCAAAAGCTCACATGGCCTTTGGCCAGGTGAACTAACAATAGTAATTGTAAAATTCAGTTAGCAACAGGACTGAGTCAATTGTGATTTTGTTTTTCTATAAGTTTTTTTATGTGTAATCTCGACACACGGAAAACGGATGTTTTAAATTGTTAATCTAAGCTCAGACAGAGTGATAGGTCCACCTATATAGAAAAATGGACAAGTAATCTTGTTGTGGGGGGAAAACTAGCATGGGGGAAAGATGGCAATACGTATACATATTGCCAGTTTTCCGTGGGGGAAAACTGATAATGATCTCAATTTTCCCCGGGGGAAAAATGAGATCGTTCTCATTTTTCCCCCGAGGAAAATCTAGCATGGGGGAAAATGACAATATAACACAGGCACCTGATCTACAACCCATTGTTAAGTAAATATAGCTGTTTTTCGTTATTTTGCCCTTCAGTTTAATGGGATTTAATGGATTCTGATACCCGAATTTGATCCAACAATTATAATATGCAAATGAGCAAACTAATGCTGATTTTTGGCTATGTTTAACCTAATCATGAAAAATAACCTGTCAATATCCCCTGACGAATTTCCAATTTCATTTTATGAATGAATTACCCCGATTGACCTGGGGTTAATCGGAGTAAATTGCGTCAGGTAACATTGTGACGTCCGAAAATCTATATTGCGACGTCAAAATTTTCCGGGAAAATTCACCAATTGGAAACTCGTCTATTAGATTATGAATGTAAGTTACGTCCAAAAATTTTTACATGTATGAAAAAGGGTATTTACATCAAATTTACATCAAATGTAGAGTAATTTGAATGGGAATTTGATTGTTTCTATATATATCCTCTTAATTTATCTTAATTTATCTTTTATCATCTTTTTGATTTTATAATTTAATATACGGTAGAGTAGTCCATTATACAACAGTAGCACGGTTGATTCTGTTAATTTTGTACAACGTCATGGACTTTATGCATCTGATCAAAAATGAAATGTTTAAAAATGTAGCCACGTTCAAGTAGAGGTACAAGTAATCGTTAATGATTCTAGTGTTATTTAAATTTGCAAGTGTACTGGTGTATTGTGTTTGGTTGTGTGTGTGTTTGCTTTGTTTGTATTTGTTTGTTTTGTTGTTTTTTATATATATTTGGGGTTTTGTTGTGTGTTTTGTTGTCATTGTTTTAGAATTCCCCCTTTCCTCGTTCTTGCTTTGGTATTTGCCGATGTATACTAAGTCTATTATCATTTTTATGTCTTAGGTATTGATTAGTTTTTTTTGTTGTTGTTTAATTTCATTTTATTTACTAGTAATTAAAATTTTATTTTCGTGGCTTAAGCCATAAGCCGACTGATATAAAAGATGAATGATTGCAGAGGGTTTCTAAAGGGAAAATCGAGGAAAACCGCTTCTTTGTTCAAACTGGATCTATAAAAAGGAAAATTTGATATGTGTTCAATATTTCATAAAAGTAGGTAAACAACAAGTCACATAGTTAACAGTTCTGAGGTAACAGTATCATGAAAAATGTTACTAACAAAATTACAATGGTACGTAAAATGTTTTATTATATTGATCTTTAGCAAAGCAAACAATGTAAAGGACTGATATTTGTGTATATGTAGTCTTTATTGGTCACAGGATCATTCAGGAAGACTATTCTAAAATATAACCATGTGGTTGAAAATTCTTTAAGTATCCTTGATCTTGTTTACATCAATATTGACCAGAAATAATTATCTTTTTTCCCGTTATTAATTTTGAAAAAGAGCTTTATTACTGCGATACCACCATTGGCAAAATAACACATTATCTAATAAAAAAAGGGATTTCTTCTAATGCCGTTGTTTTGAAGATTAATGACAAACGATACATATATTATTGATACGACTGGCTTTATCAATATAGGCTATGCTCAGACTAACATTCTATAACAAACGATATTTATTTGATGCTGTTGAATGTAATAACAGAATCATTGAAAACGAAATATTTTTAATAACTAATATACAGAAACTTGTTACTTAACTACATAAAGAAAACGTACAAAAATATGAATGTAGGAGAACCAAATACTTGGAATATTTGGAACATGGAAATGTATACGTATTTTATTGCACTAGAAAACGTAACTTTTGGACATGTACTTTACCTGTTATGTGATCAAACAATGAAGTAATAGGGGAGGGGATGAGCAGAATTCTACTGTAATAGGTGGGCCGATAAAATCTATCCTTTATTTCGAATAATTTGTATTTCGTCACACTATTCAAATTTGTTATACATCCCATTAATGATAATGAGAGAAATACCCATACAACCCTCCTGCATATCGACCCAAGCAGAGTTTACACCCACGTTGCTTCTTCTTTGATATCACAACATATTTGCGGTTGTCAACAGAATAACAGTTAATGAGCTGTGCAAAATCTATCCGAGCTATGAATACACATTTCATTTCTTCCAAGACAGCAGTATAGAAAAACGATCTACACAAAATTGCACTTTACATATGTAATCCTATCCCCCTTTTCCACCTTACATTGGCGTTCAAATAGTGACTGCAGAAATATTCATGCAAGTGACTCTCGGGGGCAAGTATCGCTCACATAATCCCAAAAGGATTAGTGATTACGTTGTGCAAGCAGAATGCTTAGTCGTTTATTAACCATGAAAAATGCATGTTTTCAAATCTATAGAGGAAAAGACCTCTAAATGATCTTCCAGAGTCCAATATTTAATTATCTATCCGACTAGCTGTCATTTATTATGAAGTGAAGACCTAAAAAAGATTAATAAAGAACTAAGAACTATAATGGTCATGGTTTGTTCCGATTGAGTAGGTAGTTTTCAAGAATATGTTTGCCGACAGAACTAACGCTTAATATGTTCTCTGTTGATCTTGGATAAAACGAAAACCAAAATAAAACAAATTTTTCTAAGGGAGCACAAAAGAACTACTGTTGACAGATTTGGTTACAATTCGCAGGGGTAGTTTCATGGAGAAGATTTTAAAAGTGTTTTCCCCATAGGGTTCACTGTTTAACTACATGTATGTTGTGCAGCTGGTAGTCGTCTTGGATACGTAGAAAACCTTAAAAAGATATTTTTGTAGGTGACCACCAAATGATTATAATGAGCCAAGTTTGGCTCCCATTGGCTCAGTAGATTCAGAAAAGATGTCTAAATATATGTTTTCCCATCTAATCCAATGTTGAACTATGCTATTCGTTAGTGGCCATCTAAGTTAAGGTGCGTACCATATATAAGGGCTTTTGTGGTCAATTTTGGTTCCAATTGGCAAAGAGGTTTCAGGGGAGAACATCTTTACAAATCTTCCGATAGGGTCCAATTTAAAACTATGAAAAGGTGCAAACTTACAAAAATGTTTTTGAAGAAGCTAGGACTATTGCAACAAATCTAGTTCCAATTGCATCAGAACTTTCAGAGAAATATCTAAATGTGTTTGTCTTGTAGATCATATGTTAACTATATTCACCTGAGAAAAGATTGTCTAGAACAGACTAACCAAGGAATATCGTGCCAAAGCTTGATTCTAACTGGCTCAGTAATATCTCTAAATGCGTTTTCTACATGGTCTAATGCTGAAATATGTTTCTCTTGCATGAGTGTAATAATAAACATAATAGAATTGTCAAAAGCCGAAATCCAAAAGGCCAAAAGACGAAGTAGGTACAAAACCTCTGTAAACGTGTAAGGTACGAAAAGATGAGAAGCTGAAAAATATTAACAAAGGACTTTTTTGCCAAGTTTGGTTTCAATTGGCGCAATATCATGGAAGTTCCTAAAAGTGTTCCATATGGTCAAATATTTAATTATGTTCCCCGCTGGCAACCATCTTGAATAAGGTGAAAACTTAGAAAACATTTTTTCCTATAGGTCACTCAAGGACCATTGGAGCAGGCTTTGGTTCTAATTATACCCCCCGCAAACAAAGTTTGGCGGTAAATAGGAATCACCCTGTCTGTGTGTCTGTCTGTCTGTCTGTCTGTCTGTCTGTCTGTCTGTCCGTCCGTCTGTCTGTCCGTCCGTCTGTCCACACTTCTCGTAAGCGCAACTCCTCTTAAACCACTTGAAGGATTTTGATGAAACTTAACACAAAGGAAGGACACTATATGGAGATGTGCATGAAGGAATATAATTATTGTCCGAAACCAGGAAGGGGAGATACTTTGACTTTTCGTTGATTCCCTATTTATGGGTTACCTCGTAAGCACAACTCCTCTTAAACCATTGGAAGGATTTTGATGAAACTTTACACAAAGGAAGGACACTATATGGAGATGTGCATCAAGGAATATAATTTTTGTCCAAAACCAGGAAGGGGAGATAATTGGACTTCGACTTTTCATTGATTCCCTATGTATGGGTTACCTCGTAAGCGCAACTCCTCGTAAACCACTTGAAGGAATTTGATGAAACTTTACACAAAGTAAGAACACTATATGGAGATGTGCATGAAGGAATTTAATTATTGTCCAAAACCAGGAAAGGGAGATAATTCGACTTTGACTTTTCAATGATTCCCTATGTATGGGTTACCTCGTAAGTGCAACTCCTCTTAAACCACATGAAGGATTTTGATGAAACGTTAAACAATACATCGGCAAACGAATACCGAAGCAAGAACGAGGAAAGGGGAAATTCTAAAATCATAAATCCAAAATCACGGCAATTCACAGCAACACGAATTGAGACAGTATGACAAGGACAAAACAAATAAACAAAATGAACAAGAACGATACAAAACTAAAGCACTAGCAGTGTGAACAAAGGAAGGACACTATATGGAGATGTGCATGAAGGAATATAATTATTGTCTGAAACCAGGAAGGGGAGATAATCCAACTTTGACTTTTCGTTGATTCCCCATGTATGGGTTACCTCGTAAGCGGAACTCCTCTTAAACCACTTGAAGAAATTTAATGAAACTTAACACAAAGTAAGAACACTATATGGAGATGTGCATGATGAAATATAATTATTGTCAGAAACCAGGAAGGGGAGATAATTGGACTTTGACTTTTCATTGATTCCCTATGTATTGGTTACCTCATACACATAACTCCTCTAAATCCACTTGAAGGATTTTGATGAAACTTTACACCAAGGAAGAACACTATATGTAGATGTGTAAAATGTCAAATAGGCTGAAAAAAAGTGAATTTTATATTTGTCTGATTTAGACAGAGTGTTTTCATTGGAACCCTTGTGAAAAGTTCTTTCTTGAAGATTATATCATTGTGTCCATACTTGTATTGTGTCCACACCAACTTAATTTTGCACTTACCATATCGATTCAGGGTTCAATGAGCGGAGGGTATATTTGGCTGCCATTCGGCGACAGCTCTTGTTGGTTCAGTAGTGTCAGAGAGATCTTTAAACAAGTTTCCCATTGTGTCCAATGTTCAACTTTCAACCCTACTAGTTGCGATTTTGGATATGTTGCAAACCCAAAAACGAAAATTTAGAGGGGCTCACATGGACTTTTAGGATTGGTTCTAACTGGTTTAGCGGTTACAAAAATTTAAAAATTCCAATAGGATCAATTATTAAACTATGTTCCCTTCTGGTCGCCATTTTGGATAATGTGCGAACTCAAAAAAAAAGAAGATTTTAAGGTGGAATAACCAAAACCTATTGCGACCAGGTTTGTTTTCAAACGGCACAGCAGTTTCTAAGAGAACATTTTTTTTATAATATTTGTTTAGATTAAACATATTTATTAGGATTAGACACAAGTTATCACAACTTAATACAGTCCTTTCCTTACATACAATACACATATCAATTATTTCTGACGTCAGCAAAACATAACTAAAAAGTTGCAATTCAAAAGAGAAAGAGAAAAAGGAGATGTTTGAACTGAAGGTGTATGCACACAAGAAAAATAAAAGTATAAGGTAAAAAGACCATGAGAAAAGAAATGGAATGAAGTGAGATTAAAGGCTGACCAAGACAATCAGAAACGTTTTGATTGTTTTATAAATAATCGCACCCTTTCGAAAATAAACGAGTTTTGTTCACATGTATAATTATCATTTCCAAAGAGTAGTGTTTCAAGGTCTTTATCCTCATCAGCCAGGCTCTCAAAAAGGGTCAATCTAGCTTCCGTATATAAAGGAAATTCAAAAAGATAATGTATGACATCTTCAAATGGATGTCCACAGTTACAAAAAGTATTTGTCACAACATTTATTTTTAGGAGGTCTGCTTTTAGTGAACTACTATAATATTTGTTTCCAATGTACCTCCCTGTTTGCAATTTTGGGTATGTTGCAAAACTTAAAGCGAAAATTAAAAGGCCCCACAAGGACTATAGTGAAAAGCTTGGCTTAAACTAAACTGGCTTTGCGATTACAGAAAAGCCCGTTTTGGACAATGCATGAACTCGAAAAAGACCATTTTTATAGTGGAATAACCTAAATATATTGTGGCCAGATTTGGTTCCAATTAACATTACAGTTTGTAAGAGAACATATTTTATTTAAATGTGCTTTCCAATAGGGTTCGGTCTTAGATTTATGATCCCCGCTGGCCAATAAGGTAAAACAAATCGTTTTAGCTCATCTGGCTATGCCAGGGTGAGCTTTTGCCATCACTTGGCGTCCGGCGTCCGTCTTCTGTCCGTCCGGCGTAAACTTTTCATTCAAAGATCTTCTTCTCTGAAACCACTGGGCCAATTGGAACCAAACTTGGTAACAATAGTCCTTGGGTGGTCCCCTTTAAAAAAGGTATTCGGCAGGTCCGTCCCTAATCCAAGATGGCCGCCAGTGGGGAACATAGTTTTAACATTGGACCCTACAGGAAAGACATTTAAATATCTTCTTCTCAGAAAATACCAATCCAGTTAGAAGCAAACTTAGTAACAATGGTCTTTAGATGATCCCTTTCAAAAAAGGCATCCAACAGGTCCATACCTCATCCAAGATGGCCCAGTCCAATAAGGGTCCTTATGTCCCTACAATACAAGGTGGCGGCCAGTAGGGTACACCTATAGTTAAATGTGAAACACATTAAAGCCTAAAATGATTTAATAACAAAAATAGTTTATACAAAAGTTTTATTGTTCATACAGATATATTTTTTTTATTACTTGAACTTGTATTATATATATGAAATAGTTTTCATTATGTACATCAACACCTGCCCAAATTTTTTTGAATGGGGGTCTGTTAGGGGTTATAATGGTTGATGGTGCTTTCAGTTGCCATTGACACCAAACAAGGAAAATGAAATTTTAGAAAAAAAAATCATTCTAAATTTTAAATTCCAATCCAAGGTTGCTTCTAGCAGTGAACATAGCTTAAACTCTGGACCTTATTGGAAATACCATTCATCTCTCTATGTCAGCCATGGCCCAGGTGAGCGATACAGGCTCTTGAGAGCCTCTTGTTGTTGGGCATCACTCAAATACTAAGTTCATTTCCCATAGGATTCAATGCTAACTTCTGTTCCCCAGTTTGTGATCATCTCAGACAAAAAACATCCAAGGACCTTATTGTCGATTCTCTTTCAAGTTTCATTAGAGTTCGCCTAGCAAGGCCGTTATGAAGGCTCATCTCGCATTTGCAAGCTGGGAAGGGATAAATATAAGTTGCAATCGCTTGTTTCAAAATCCAGGATAAATAAGTAATAGATAAAGCACTTTCCGAGGTTTACCGAGGAAGATTCGAATTTACTTTATGTTATTAAATCTTGTCATAATTATCCTTACGACTCTTAAAAAGCTGTTATCATCCCTTCCGATATAGTAGAAATGATAAAACATTCATTATCTTTTTTACTGGAAATCACCCTGTATCAAGTCATTATCTATGAGGGCATTCATTTGTATCACTTATTTGTATAAAATGCAATTTCTGTTATTTGTAAAGATAATAAAAAAGATGATAAAATAGGAGAGAATTAAAGTTAAAAAGCATCCTTTATGATGACAATTTTTGGACCTTTTGAGAAAATATGTTTTTTAATAAAATATACCAAGTGCCAATGAAAACGCAACACTTAATTTTTAGAATTTTCTTCGCACAAATAACAAAAGTAACTGCCAATTTACTTGTAATTACACAATTTTCCGCATGACTGTTTTTTTTAAACCACGCCCAACCACAATACATGACATGCAATGCATAGGAAAAGTGTTTTGGTGTGATTTCACGCATGGTTGGTTATCTTTATTGTACTCTACATAGCTTAACCCCGTAAAAACATTTTCCCATCTTAAATTTTTTGCACTGGTTTTCGTTTAATCCATGAATGATAGGGACTGTAAACTTCTAAAAATGCCTTGTTTTTCCCAGTAACAGACATTACTTTAACGTGTATCTTCTCTGAACCACTATAAATCAGTTTAAAATTTTGTCAGCTTCTTTGGGAATCTTTTGGGAACATTTGTGCGAATTTTCAAATCGTTCTGATGTTTAGAATGGAAGTTTTCAAAAATCCGTATTTTTACCCAAAAATTCAAAACATTGCCAGTTTTGGCAAATTTCATTTCTAAACTTTTTGACAAAATTGCAAATCAGAATTTGAAGATTGAGGCATTTTTATTCTTGAAATTTTCGTCATTGTGATTGAAATGTACAGTCATTTGGGAATTTTGATTTTAACCACTTAAATAAACGTTGATTCTGTGGCAAATTTTCAAGAGTGGACTAAGAATGCATGGAGGTAAAACTTTAAGCAAATACTTGGCTTAGTAATTTAGCAATGAAAAATTCTTCGCCTCGACATAGAAGACTTCTAACAAATAAATATCAGGTGTTACGTTTTCATTGGCGCTCAATAAATTTAACTCTAATATAGATAGTTTGTAACTAAACATTGTAAGCTTACGTTCTCTGGACATACACTAAGATGTTATTCTATAAAAGCCTTTTCAATTTTTATCAAAGTTGTCAAGGCAGATACGTTGACGTTAAATATCTTGAAAGAAGGGCCAGATCCTGTTGGATTTCATATTAGTATTAAATGGTGAAAATATATTCATTTATATGAATTACTTCAAATTTAACCTCCTATTGCTTTTGATGTTAATATCGGTTTTGATTTGTAATCTGCACTAGTCCATGATCAGACTATTTCGTTATCAAGTCACGTACCGTCGTTTTTCTCGCTACTATTTGATCCATTGACGTCAAGTTCCTGTCACGTGACCATTTTGCTATTTTTGCAGAATTTCGATTGAGTACTGCTGAAGTCTACATATTTTAATTTAATTTTGTAGGCCGGAAATAACCCGTCCTTTATTTCAAGAATTATGTGGGCCATTATCTACTTGATGTTTACAATACATATGCCATATATCGTGATTGTTTTATGGCTATTACAGCGAAATTGTTAACTTCGGTATTTAAGGAAAACATCACTAGTATCTAATATATCTCTGTATGAGGGCGGCGTTAAGCCCGAAAATGTACGTTAGACATTTACATAAGTTGTATTCGTTGGACAATAAACGGCATTTAACCTTTACTAGTAGTCTGAAAGTACAGATATTAAAATGTCACTTAATTGCGGTCGACAATTTTTCCGGTGGTTTCCACCTGATTTGCATTTTGTCTGATTGACTTCGGCTCTTGATAATTTTGTTTTTACCCCCATTCACTATTAAGACACTTTTAGGATTTTATGATGTTTTTTAATCGTACTATAACTCTGAAATGAATTAAACCAGACGTATACTGCATGAAACGTTTAATGTTTTTTCATCAAAGTATTTAACCTTAATGCTAATCAATATCAGTCACTTTTAGTTTCTTCATTAATTACATAAATTATATCCATCTAGTATCTTTGTCTTAGTCTCCTTAGATTGCCAAAATAACAAATCGAGGAAAAATCATCATCAGTCTTGCACTTGTCATTTCAGCCTTTATTTATTCCGCTCCTTATGTGTTTCGGACTGTGTCTTTGAAATTGTCCCTTCATTTTTTGCATTTTTTTATTGATGTTGACGCATTGACATGGAAATACTGCATTGAACTTTAGATTAAACATCTGCGTCGTTGCAGCTGAATGGCATAAAGCATATTCTTATGACATAAATGATAGCATCTGAAGTTTGAAATTCACTCGATTTTATTTAAAATACATGGAATTCTGTAGGGTTGTACCATTTAGTTAGCTGGTTACTTAGTGATATTTGTAGATCGAGAAAATTTGACAAATACCTTGATATACTAGTAGACTAGGTTCCTTGAAGTAGCCGGCAGTTTAGCGGCGAGCACTCTTTGATCCATCTTTATAAATTAAGTTTTGTCATATGCTTTTATTTTCCAAGATAGTGGTCATTGAGTAAGTAGTCTACCTGTATTGGGTTTTATTCGCATGTTTATTACACTATAGGGAAACGGGATAGAGAAAGGGGAGGTATGGGTACCATAAACCGATTTAACCCTACCACTGCCTTTTGCTTGTGCCGGTACCAAGTCCGGCTATCCTATTGAGTTCCGATTGTTATTTATGTTTGTCTCTTGTTTTCATTATTGCTTTTCTAGTGCAGTTCGCTTGTAAATTGTGGCATGTGATTGTAGTTCCCGGCCATCGTAGGTGTTTACTTTTATCTTGTTTTTGTAATTAGAACATATTCTAAATATGAAAGCAAAAAAAAAAAAAA
>MJUU01000155.1:0-45146 GCA_002080025.1 Modiolus philippinarum | reverse complement strand
GACAAATATTAGGAATTGTATCTTTTATGGAACAGATAAGTTTCACAAGAGTCTTTCTTTTTATTCTCCCATTACCGCAACATTTTATAACAGTTAAATAAAACTTTTCTATCTAAAAAATGTCATCAAAGATAATGGCTTGTTAAAGAGTCTGTTTTTTCTCCAGGAACTCCGACAATTTTTGCCAATATGTGTTATTCTTTACTTTAAAGCAAGATATTACAATTTCAAGATCATTTCAGATAATTTTGACACACATGTTTTGACAAGATTAAGTACTAGAATATAAAAAAAAATTAAAGCTATTCATTATCTCCAAAGGCAAAGTAGATAAATCAACGATATAAGGTGTCAGTCGAAGTGGTTCACTGTTAACTGAAACGTCTTAAAATTTGTTTTGGTCTTTGCATTCCCCAAAACTGAAAATAAACAATTAATACAACAAATATGACAATTTATGCTAATACGAAGGGATTCTTTATGACAGTAAATAACCACTGCAAAAAAATAATTCGTCCGTCCCGTGATAACTGCATGTAAACCAGAAAGACAAAACTTGCAATGTACATGTAAAATACACATACCAAACAATCGAAAGTTTTGAAAATAAAGAAAAGTCCTTATAAAAATAAGAACTAAATAATTTCAATCTTTCATCTTAATAAAAAAACTTCCGGCAAGACATGAAACACTCGATTGAAAGATAATGCTATTTCCGATTAAAATCGAAAATTACACAATGCACATTTATAAATGATTTATTATTAAAGACATTATATATTTATGTTATTTTTTTTATAAAAAGTTTTAATAGCCCACTATAATTATTGTGTTATTTCAGTTGTTTTATTTGAAAACTTGCAATATTTTAAAGATGAAAAATTTGGTTTGAAACTTAAGAATACCTTCCTTGAGCACAGTTTTATTTTTGGCTAAGTTTGGATCTAAGTTCACGTGTTCTCTACTAACTTTCATATATTTCTAGTTTATGTTCTTCTAAATTCTTTGATTTTTCCTACAATGAAGAGACATAAATTGTAAAAAATGGCCTGTCTCAAGTCAGGAATATGTTGGTCATTGGCTTGTCCTTGTCTTCTTATAAAATTTTAGTTTCTTGATATTTGGGTTATTGGATGTGGTTTGTTTCCATTGATTTATTCACTTTTTTACCTTTTTGGGGCCATTTAGGGCTTACTATATGGTGTGAGGTTCTCACTGTGTTGAAGACTATATGGTGACCCCTAATGTTTTGTTTTTGGTCGTTTCAACCTGGATATGGGATGTTGTCTCCTTGACATTTACCCCATTTCCTTTCATTTTCATATTTGTAGACACTACACACTACACTTTCCCACACAGTTATTTTTTAAAACAATAGTCAGCATTGAATATTATTAATAGAGCTCGGAATGACTAGTTAAGGAAAGTGTCTTTAGAAGATGTTTAAATGTGATAGTTTGTACTAGCTGGTAATACTACTTAGAATTAAAGTAAATAACAAATTATCAAAGTTATTTTTAATTTAGTTTCTGCATATGCCCATCTCGACAACTTAGTCTCTTCAGTGCAGATCAAATTCAAACATTTGGAAATCCATATACCGAAATATGTATAAAAGCTAACAGAGAACAAATTACCAATAGGATCTAAATAGAAAAACCAAAATCATCTAAGGACACAGCTATGCGAAAAGGTGATACTCCTTAGTTTTGTTGAATTAAGATATTGCAAGTTTCCAAATAAAATCGGTTTTCGGGCTAAAACCAAAGTACTTGAATAATCCAAGGACAATGGCAACATCGGAAAAGCACAGAAACAAATACGCATCATGAGCACGACACAGAAAAGAAAATGAAGACCTACACACATATTTCTTTTATTATTATTATACAGTACTTATAAAGCGCCTATCTAATAAACAATCAGTCTGAGCGCTGTACATTAAATCACATAAAGGTACATTACATATACATACTATGAAATAAATAGATATTAACATAAAATATAAATCGAACACAAAAAGAAACGTTAATGATATGTTGCAACAAAAAAACAAAAACAAAAAAAACAAAAAGAGAAAAGAAAAATAAAAATAAAAAAAACCAGACGAAAAGTAAAAATTCAAATACTGTTACTGAAAGAAAATAGTATAAATCCTAAAAATATGCAGCTTCGAACAAGTAAAAATAATATATAAAATATATAAAAAGTCACTAAAATTCAAAACTATCAGAACTTGAGACTATTTGCGAACTGTCAGCGTCAGAAAAGCAACGTTTAGAACTTTCAGCATTGTAGAGTCTATAATAAAAGCCGTCATTATCTGAGAAAATACCCGAAGAAATGTCAGCATTTAAGAGATATTAAAATTGCAAAGAATACCTGCAAAATAACCAGCATTGGGAAGCGCTATCACAATTGAATAGTAGAAGAATTAGCATTGAAGATACTATCTACAGGGCGATCAGCTTTGGAGACACTATCAACAGGACTTCCAACTTTGGAGAGAGTATCTACAGGACTATCAGCTTTGGAAAGATATCAACACACCTATTAACTTGGGGGAGACTATCTACAGGACTATCAACTTGGGAGAGACTATCTACAGGACTATCAACATTGTAGAGACTATCTACAGGACTATCAACATGGTAGAGACTATCTACAGGACTATCAGCTTTGGAGAGACTATCGAAAACCTATTAATTTGGAGGAGACTATCTACAGGACAATCAGCTTGGAGAAATTATCTACAGACCTATCAGCTTTGGAGAGACTATCTACAGGACTATTATCTTGGGAGAGACTAACTAAAGGACTATCAACTTGGGAGAAACTATCCACAGGATTATTAACTAGGGAGAGACTATCTACAGAACTATCAGCTTAGGATAGACTATCTTCAGACCTATCAATTTGGGAGAAACTATCTGTAGGACTATCAGCTTGGGGGAGACTATCTATAGACCGATAAGCTTTGAAGAGACTTTCAACATATCTATTAGCTAGGGAGAGACTATCTACAGGACTATCAGCTTTGGAGAAACTTTCTACAGGATTTTCAGCTCCGGAGAGACTATCTACAGGGCGATCAGCTTTGGAGATACTATCAACAGGACTGCCAACTTTGGAGAGAGTATCTGCAGGACTATCAGCTTTGGAAAGACTAACAACACATCTATTAACTTGGGGGAGACTATCTATAGGATTATCAACTTGGGAGAGACTATTTACAGGACTATCATCTTTGGAGAGACTATCTATAGGACTATCAGCTTCTGAGAGACTATCTACAGGGCTATAACCCTGGGAGAGACTATCTACAGGACATTAACTTGGGAAGACTATATACCTAGCTATCAGCATTGAAAAGTAGAAATTTTAGAATTAGAGACACTATTTGTAGAATTATCACATTCGAAAGACTATCTGCTGTGACTATATACAGAACTATACAAATGATAAATAATTATACCTTCTAACTAAATTAAGTAAATATATTATTAAGTCACGCAAACTTTTCATCTTGTAGATTAGGATGTGAAAGTTTATTATTTTGTTCTGACATCACTTTGCTTATTAGTGTCGAATAATAATTCTCGAACCTTAAAGTATGACTTTGATTCATTAAAATATAAATTTTTGTATCTTTTATTCAATGAGTCAAATTTAAAAAGAGCAAAAGAAGTTCATTTATAGTTACATGTAAAATTTATTTTGTTTTGTACTATTGAGAATCATCACTTCCTTGACAATATCACATGTTGCGGCTAATGTGTGAAAGTTGACAATAAGTGCTAAACAATTTTTGTATATATACAAATATCAATGTTTTAAGTTCGCGAGTAATATCAAAATATTTGTTGCTAATTATGCTGGGTGACTGTTAGTCCCCGAGGGTATTCATCAACCAAGTAAGGGGACGACCATTTGATTCTGAGGGGCGGGGGNGGGGGGGGGGGGGGGGGGGGGGGGCTAGCAGATTTTGTAAATAGATATTTTGTCCCTGAAAAAAGTTGGAAATAAATAATCTGGCCTGCACATCCAAGAAAATAAATAATCTGACCTTAGATTTATTGGTACGATACTATTATGTTATTGAAAATAAATATTCTGGCCCGCAAAATTTTGAAAATAAATAATCTTGCTCGACCGAAACTGCCAGCACCCCCCCCCCCCGCCTCAGAATCATATGGTCGTCGGTCGTCCCCTAATCACTACTTTGGCGCAGAACCTTTTTTATTTGCTTTTCATTTAAATCTTTTTGGTTATTTGTTCTCTACCAGATTTTATTTACTTATTTTTTTTTGGTATATGGTCTTCCAAATGTATTAATTTGATATGCACCGAAGGCATATCAGTTGTCGAAATGGTCATATGCAGAAACTAAGTTAACAGCAAAATCGGTATTTTATTATTTAAAAAGAAATAACATTAGTATTACAAAAATAAAATAAATAATTAAATACCCAAATTAGAGTAAATTTAGTTTCTCCAGATAATCATTTCTACAACTTATGTCTCTTCAGTGCAATTCAGATCAAAACATCTGAACTACACTGCACTGAAGAGACATAAGTTGTCGAAATCTGCATATGCAGAATTTAAATTCACAGTAACTTCGGTATTTAGTCATCTGAAAAAATGTAAAAATGGTCAGAACAGCCAAAATTAGTTGACCGATATTTGCACGACGAAGATACTTTTATTACAGACTCTTTAGAATCTAAGAGCTTTGTGTTTATCTTTCAATGTTCTGTTTCTCTAAGAATTAACACATAAAAAAAGAGTGTCGTCTATAACTGTGCTCAAAGGGTCTTCGGAAAAAAGTCATGCAGTAGTTCTGATTTGCTGACGAGCTGTCGTAACATTGCTGTATTTACCCATGTCTTCCAACGTTCCAAATTTATACAAGTCATCTTTATTTGTTGGCCTATATCAATTGCTTGTTTCCGATTGTTTCAAGAGGTGAACAACCTGAGACTGACATACATGGTTCAGTTAAAGGTGGATGGAGAAAAGGAATATTGTCGAAAGATAGACAAAAAAAATTTTTTTTTTTTTTTAAATAATTTTCATACTTTTTAACTTCAAGATCTAAAGACCAGTCACTTAGTAATTGAGTTGGATATAACTGAAACAACGGCAGTAGAATACCGAAGGAACAAAGGTGGGAAAATGAGCTATTGTGTTCTCGATTTTAATGAAACATCGGGTCCTGCCTTGTTTATGCAATCAAAATGTCTAAATGCTGTATATTTATGAAAAAACATTGGGTCAAAGTTGACAACAACCGTCAGAGGTGTTTTTGCCACTAGATGCTAAAACGACCGGGCAACATTTTAGTTGTGTGTCTTTAACTTTCAGAAACTTAAGATTGCTGTTCAATTCCCTAGAACTGTCAACGTCAGACACATATGTTCTTGAAGTGTTTTTCCTATTATATAAAAAGGGTCCTAACACTTGACTATTTTTGTTATTTGTTCTCTATCAGATTTAAAATATTTTTGAGTTGATGGTCTTCCAAATGTTTAGTTTTATCTGACCATACACATATTACAGTAAGTTCGGTATTTATTTGATAAAAAAACAGACAAAAATATATATATATATATAAATTGGTCATGCTATTTTTATCATGGTTATTTTCTAACAATAAAGCGTATGAGCCAATAACAGTGCCAACAACCATATTTATTCATTTCTTTTTTTTCAAACCGACAAGACATTTTCGTGTATTTATTATTTTCCATGTCCGGTCAATCAATTGCAGACGCCCAAAGAGATATTTTATGTTCGTGCAGACGCATATCTGTGGTTCATGACTCATCTTTTTCAATTAATGTATTAAAAAACTTGACTAAAGAACTTTTTTAATTTGTAACAACCTTTTTAAACCAAAACTTGAGAAAGAAAGGAGTATTTCGAGCTATGATTTGACGAAAATGCGTAATTTCTTTTTTTGTACTTAGTATCAAGATGAACATGTTACTTTCTTACGACCTTTAGATTGCAATTGCTACTTAGTTTCTATCGACAATGCCGCAATGGAGGGGAAGTTTGACGCGCCATAAACCGGTATAACTCACCATTTTTTTGCAAGTCAGGACCATTGCGGTGGAAAATTTTCCGGTGGTTTCTACCTGCTATGTCTCCGACTTTTGCCCTCGACAATTCTGTTCGGTAATATTTCCCTGTGGTATGATATAAGTAAAAGCCCTCTTATAGTTAATGTTCTGTATAATTTCACCCTAACAATGCAACAAAAAATGAAACAACAGGATATCTATATTGTGCTAAATGATGAAAATACCAGGTAACGCTCAATTTTGGTACTCAACAAAAGGGATATTTATATTGTATGATATGATGCAAATGCAAATTTCTACACAAATAGGGTACAAATTTACCCAAAACATTCATAAAGGCATGTGTATAGTATTCGTTATAGGGACTAGTAATTAATATAAAAATTTTTGTATACATTTCCCTGAAATACGAATATGCAATGTGATGTAAATAACAATTAAAATGTCAATTTTGGAGCGTATATAAATTTACCTAAAATACTAACATGCAACAAAAAAGATATTTCTAGTATGCGATATTATTTATATTCCATCTAATACCCAAAGTTGGTACATTTGTACCTCAATTATATACACCAAAATGGGTATTTATAGTATGCGATATAATGTAAATGCTAACTTATTCCGAAATCTGGTATAAATTTACCTAAAACCTTCAACAAAATGTAAATGCTAACTTATCCCGAAATCTGGTATAAATTTACCTAAAACCTTCAACAAAAGAGTAATTTGTAGTGTATTACATTGTACATGATGTTAATACCAACTTGACCCAAAATTTAAGGCAAAGTTACCAAATAGAATTGTCAAGGGCCGAAGTCCAAAGGGCAAAATGTCAAAGCAGGTGCATCCACCGGAACAATTGTCAACCGTAATGTCCTGACTTGGTACAGGTATTTCAAAAGAAACGGTGGGTTAACAGATTTTATGGGGCTCCAAACCTCTCCTATTTCATTGCGGTAGTGTCTGGTAGCAACTCAACCATTATTGCTATTGAAAGGTCGTAGACATTGAATAGTAACTATCCAAGTAATAAGTAAAAAAATGAATTTTGACAAACAGTTCGGTCCTAAATGTCAAATTTCCAAAACACATGCATCAAACGGAATATTTCTAGTATGCATTATGACGTAAATATCAACTTATACCAAATTTGATACAAATTTTGTCTAAATTATGCATCAAAAGAATATTTTTAGTAGATGTAAATACCATATACATTGTAGCACCAATTTTTGTATTATATAGTTCCTATTAAACATGCATCAAAAGGGATATTTATACAAAGTAGTATGCGATATAATGTAAATAGCAAAATACCGAAGTTACTGTAAATTTCGTTTCTGCATATGTGCATGTCCACAACTTATGTCTCTTAAGTGTAGATAAAATAAAAACATTTGGAAATCCGTAAACTGAAATACATGTAACAACTGACAGAGAACAAATAATTAATAAGAACTAAATCTAAAAGCCAAAATCACCTAAGGACAGAGCTATGCAAGAGGGAGATACTCCTTAGTTTTAAACAAAATTTTCTAAAATACAGATCTTGCAAGTTTCAAAATGAAATCGGTTTTCGGGCCAGCACCGATGTACTAGCTATTTGGTTGGTGAATACCCTCGGGGACTGACAGTCTACCAGCAGAGACATCGGTCCAGTGGTAACAAATAACAAAATACCGAAGTTACTGTAAATTTTATTTCTTTAAATGACACTCTTTAAAAGGTGACTGGGGCATTTTAATTTCCTTTTGTAGAATTTTGTGAAATTTTCTGTGTAGAAGCATAATTGTGTCATTGTTCGAAATATAAAATAAAATGCATTTATGCACAAAACTAAAATTGAAATTTTAAGGATTTTACCTACAAATGATAGGGAAAATGACTTTTGATGGGATAACTTTAAAAAATCTATTATTGGTTTTATTCATACTTTGCATGTGTTTTGAAATAATTATATTGTTTACAACTAGGGTTCACCGTTTAAATAAGAGAGAGATAAATTATGAAATTATCATTCCTCCAGTGATTTCCTTTTTATTTAGACCTTATTTCAAGTTATCTTTTTTGCCTTCAAAGTGTATATATTGTATATATACAGATGTCCTTTTATCACACGATAAGTGGTAGGTTAAGCTTGATATCTCACAGTTTAAGATAATAGCATCTTTCGTTTACAGGAATTTTGCAGCAATTAAAGTGTGTTTGTTTTGTAGGAAGGAAACTACTATTTATAATTATTGTTTAGGAACAAACTATAATGCCAATTTACCCATCCTTTTAAATTGCTGATTATTTCTTTTAACTAATATGTTCCTAAGCTTGCTTTTCGATCCCCCCCCCCAAAAAAAAAGTTTAGTCCGAATATTTTAGTCTGACCATTTGAAAATGTAGTGCAATAATATTGGAAAGTGGCTTCTTAGACACACAACATAGGCAACCCCACTTTCAACTTTCAACATTTCAACCTGTATTTGTACATCATGTCTATCCCTTATTCACTTAAATCTCCTACTCGTCAGAGCGGATAAAGGCCATTCATTGTGAAGAAGAAAAAACATGACGACATGAATCATCTAAAAAGATACAATAAATAATTTCGTCGACTTTGTAATACACAATACCCGTTTTAATGGCTTAATTAAAATATCCAATCATATAAATTTAAAGTTATAATATATATTTTCCCCTTATATCAAAATATAAATAACGGATATCGAAAGTAAAAAGTCGTCGAGCTGAGCCTGCCAAATCGCTTTACTAAATGATTCTTAATCAGCAAAAGTTTATTTTAGGTAATACCGGTATCAAATTGTTTCTAATGAGCTCACGACTAGAAAAAAAAATTATTTAGCAGTATGCACAGAAATCACCTTATTTCACTGCTTCCGTTAAAATAATTAATAATGATAAAAAAATCCAGTAAAAATAAAATTAAAATATAATGTCAGAGGTTATTAATTTGGCTTAAGATTGAAACAAAATAATACACAGCTTTTGTCTAAAATAATCGATCAATATCTCACCACTTATACCAATTTTCAAAGACCTTAGGCCTTCTTCTTGTAATCAAGTAATTATGCTTAATGTTGAGATAAGTATTACTAGAAATTTCTCGATAACTCACGAACGTAACGAAACGAACGTAAGTTAACTTTTAACGTACGAAAGAAACAAAAGGACCATTCATTGTTAGGTGTTGTAAGTGACAAACGAAACAAATAGGAACGAATCGGGTTTTAACGTAAATGCATCGATGATTACCGGATATTATTTCCCTTCGTGGAAACTTCGATCACTTAGTAGTTGTAAATTTGGGCCAACTCTAGTTTGCCGAGTTAATTGAGAGTTAAATATGAAAAAGAAAGGAAATGGGGTAAATGTCAAGGAGACAACATCCCATATCCAGGTTAAAACGACCCAAAACAAAGCATCTAGGGGTCACTGTACGGTCTTCAACACAGTGATGAACCTCACACCATATAGCAAGCCCTAAATGGCCCAAAAAGGTAAAAAGGTGAATAAATCAATGGAAACAAACCCCATCCAATAACCCAAATATCAAGAAACTAAAATTTTATAAGAAGACAAGGACAAGCCAATGACCAACATATTCCTGACTTGGGACAGAAACAAAAATTGCAGCGGGGTTAAACTCCCTTTCTTGGATCCAAACCCTCCCATATGTGTTACAGTTTGGATTTGACTTTGATGTTCTAAAGTTTGAGTTTACTTTACATGTATTGAAGACGAATATATCGAGTTAAAACATGGGTGAAGTTTAATATTTCCACATCTTCAAAATCTATTCTCTACAAAAAAATTATGAAATCTTCTTTTTTTGATATTTTTTGTGATAAATTTGTCACTGATTTTTCTGCATGAAATGAAAAGGGACATCAAGAAAAGTGGTCCACGCACAATTAGTTGAATCTCCGATGCCGCTGATAAAAATTTCGCCATAGTCACTTATACAATGCATTTCATCTCAACTCACATTATAAAAGTCATTATTTATAAAATTATTGTTTATGGTCTTCCAAATGTTTTGATGTGATCTACACGGAGGATATTATTTGTCGAAATAGCCATATTCTGAAACTAAATTCTCAGTAACTTCGGTATTTTTTAATTCAATCAGTTTAAAAATCAAATTGTGGTATTTAACTCAAGCTCTATTCATACCCCCTGTTTTACATACCTTTGTATTTCAACACTCTATGTCTTTATGCAAGTTTGCAGTAATGTGCAAATACTGTATCTGAATGCGCATATGATGTAAATCAAACAAGGGAAACAAAATATAAAATACAAGGTACGATTTGGCCACTTTTTGCTCCAAGAATTCAGCTCCATTTTAAGGTTTTGAACATAAATGACAAACAAATAACCGCTTTAATTTACTATGCAAAGGTTCTTTAAGTACATTTTTTTGACAATTACCGTAAATGAACTATAGAGAGAATCCGTATTTAGTCAAGAAATGTATAATATGGAAACACATAAACATAAAACTGAACACGGCCTAGGACAAAAACTGGTTAAGAGTTGATTCTTTTCAGGGTTTTTGAAAATTGACTTAATTTTGACAAATTATGACGTCTTCTACAAAATTTATATGTATTTTTTTTGTTTAAATATTCATTTCATTTGATTTTCCGGGGTGAGGGGTGTTTTTAAATAAATAATTTAATCTTGTTGCCAATGAAATTAAGTATTCTGATCCTACTTGTCATGGAAATAAATAATTTAATTTTGATATGAAGAATAATTTCTGTTATTGCAAATGCAAATATTTAGTGAATATAAATTATAATATATTCGAGATTTTCATAAAAATCTCCAATGCCCCCCACCCCACCCAAACGAAACCCTTCAAGAGATTTTAATTTTTGGATCACATTCGAGTTTTATGGGATCTATTTCCTTTTGCACGTCCTCGGGGGCAGGTGAATATTTTTACAGCATAAAAGTACAAAAAATGTAGTTTAAACTGCGAAGCAGATCCCGGGCTTTCTATTCTAATAAATCCAACACAAAAAAATCCGAGTCAATAATGATCAGATCAGGCCAGTATATTACAAAATTTGAAAGGCAAAAGAACATTCTACTAGGTACTGTCATATCAAATGTTCTAAGCTAAACTAGAAAAAAACTGTGAGCAAAGCTCACTAATATATGCCCTGCTCCCTATTTTATTCCTGAATTATTTTTTTTGTATTTTTTGTTTAATGGTGAATAAAAGGATATGGAGTAATGCACATGAGACAAAGTCTCTACAAATTAAGAATTTTCCCTTTTTGCCCGGCTTTTTGCTTCGGTATTCGTTTGCCAATGTATCATATCAAATTCTGCAATAGGAGGTACATATCCACATCCACATCTACATTATGTCAAGAGGACAAGAGATGGGTATCCTTTGTATTGTAATGGCAAAGTACATATCTTGCAATGGGATACCCGAAAAATCAATCAAATCGAATTTTGAAATAGGAGGTTCACATCAACATTATTTGTTCAGGAGGAGTAGCGGATAAAATATGGGTACCCTGGGGTGTAACGGACGCCCAAATGGACGCAAGGACTATCGGACAACCCTATCACTATAAATTCCCCGCTTTTCAAGCTGTGGTATAAGAAATATGGTTCCCAAAATCATTGTCGAAACAAATTTTGCAAGTCACCTTGAATAATGATCCGTCTATATATATTAAGTTCCTACACACTCTTTGCAACCACACCAACAGTTCAAATGTCCCAAATGCACCGGGCGGGGATATGTTGTGTATGCTTGCTGGAGGACGAATGTATCCCAATGCATGTGCTTTTGAAAGGGACAATCGGAATTAATACATGACTAAATAACGATTTCTCCCTTTCAAAATTCTTTCGTAATTTTGATTACTTTCGTAGTGTTAGGGAAAGTTACGTTCGTTCGTCAGTTATCGAGACATCTCTACTAGAACGAACGCCAAGAGAGGAAAGTATAACAATTGTCTCGTTTAAAAAAGGGAAAAACATTAATTAAATTGTAATTCAGCAGGGAGATAAGGGTGGCGGCACTTGTGATACATGTAATAAACACTTCTGATTACATCAAAGATTCTATCAAAAACATAGAAAAATCTTATAACTTCAATCAATGCAGAACTTATAACGTCCTGTGGGAGATGTTTGGCAAATAACTAAATATCGAAGTTACTGTCAATTTACTTTCTGCATATGCGCATTTCGACAACTTATGTCTCTTCAGTGCAGATAAAATCTAAACGTTTGGAAGACCATAAACTCAAAGATTTTAATAAACTGATAGAGAAAAGAGAAATAGATAATGACACTTAGGATTACCTTTTACCCGCAAATTAGAAAACTCCCGTTGTATATTCAAGATACGACCTACTGTCTTTGACGACTGGGGACAATCAATCCTTTTTTCAATGACATTATTTTGAATATTTACAATCTTTCTAACAAGACTGCAATGAACTTCATTAAAGAATAAATTTTACATTTGAAATATCATCAGAATAGCTGTGTTTTTTATACTGCAACAACTCCGAAAATGGGGCTATAGCAATGAATCAATTTTCGAAGAAAAAAGACAAAAATTATTCTTGATTTCAAAAAAGCTGTCGTCAAAAGCATGTAAAACATGGATTTCGTAGAGCAAGTGTCTTGAATCAATCAAATTTGTTCCATGTAAGCCACATTCAATCACAGAAAATGTGAAGTAAACAAACGTTTGAAAGCTTGTGGATACAACAGCAAAAGTTAATAAAAGAATCATTTGAAGAGTACAAACTTTTGACAGAACAAGTTTCTTCGTTTGAAAATAGGTCTTTTATAGAGAACCTAAGTTGTTTCCTATTATTCTGACCTGAGAAAACAACTGAGTGCTATAGTCAAAAGACAGTGTACTGCAGTCATCGAAAACTACAGTTTGTGCATTTTTTTTTCATTTAAACATGAAAAATATTATGGGGAAAAATTACATATAAATGAAAAAGAAAGGAAATGGGATAAATGTCAAGGAGACAACATCCCATATAAATGTTATTATAAATCAAGTTTATAAGCAAATATTTTTACAATCCTCGCGAAAATTGTAATGTAGTTTCCCCTTTATTAGTTAAAAAAAAATAAAAGCTTGTTTTCCACTTTATGATTTCCCCCTGAAAACATTGCCCGTATTAGAAGTCATTTATACATTAGTAATCGACGGTCATTGCAGATCTACAGTCCTTTCCCGCATAATAAAATGACCGCATTCACTGAAACAGAAAACTGAAATAGTTTTTTTGCCTCTGAAATAATTTGGAAAATTGAATCAGAATTGTGATCGAAAAGTTCTGGGATGTCCTTTTCGAAATCATGGTCGTCAACCAGCACAGTAAACCAAGTCATATTTCTAGTAACAACGGATCTCATATAACGGTTTTTATTTCTATTTCTCACGCTCATATTTCATCAATTCTACCGTTATTATGACTTTAATCTATTTTTTCTTGTGGTAACAATTTGTTTCTCATAATATTGACACTCATTGTTAGCAAGAACTATTTCTTTCTCGTAATAGTGAAGAAAAAAAAATTCTCCCAAAAGATTATTGTCACAATAGGCGATCGTGCGTTTTTTTAATTCACTTGTTTCAAAACTAGAGCAACATAGACTTCTATATCCCTCTTTAAATATATCATCACGAATAGTATTCTTGTCTAGAAATAAAGACATTTACAAATATTGATTACACGTACTATCTCAATAAAATATGCATTCATGAAGTTTTAGATACAAATTCATAAATATATGGAAAAAATTTAATATGATATAATTCATATTTTAATTTACACTTCAAAATCTTTTAAGAATAGTTTATTTGATTAAAAGCTGTAAGAAATCGAAAATAAATATTCATCCACTTATTTAGGCAGTTATCGTAGTAAGGTGAAACGTCTATGACTTTTATTATTTGCAATGAGCAGTCTAACTTAAAACTTCAATCCATATCCGATAAACTATGAAATCTAATAGGTCACTCGTAGTTTACTAATTACAATTTAAATTTCCCGATTTGTTATACTTAATAATTTTTGTTCCTTATTCAATAGAATTGAATATTGGAATGTTATTACACTTCCCACTAGCATCTCACTCTGTAAAGAAAGGTTTTCCGTTCAATGTGGTCTTACTAAGACAATTACATTCGGAAGTGGGTTTGGTATGTTCAGTATGTATCCGGGATTTTCGTTAACAATCACAAAAATAGAAGTCAGTGAGATTGATAACTAAAAATAAATATATAAAATCCTTTTTTTCAAAATGCAGGGGTATTATATTTGTATAAATATGGCGAAATTGTCAATTTTGTTCGAAAAGAGCAAGTGTTCACTTAATTTAAAACGTGAAAGGAAATATGGACTTCAGCATTTCTGCATTGTATATTACAGTTTTTTATATCATTGGTATGTTCTGAATACTATCTTATTTTTAAAAGATCTGTTTCATCCTGGCATCTATAAGTTTGCAATTTTCTTTTATCTTTTTTATCAATATATTTTAATATTTCGTTTCAAACTTATATAATGATCTTATATAATTTTTACTGACAAATTGTATAGTTATCTTATTAAATATATCTGCAGGTATTTGTTTAAGCCACTTTTCGAAAGTAAGTGCCACCAATTCAGCACCTAGATGGGAAATGCCATGTGGAGTGGAAGTAATGCCACCTAGTAACCCTGCTTTCCCCCCACCACCAACCGAACCGCCTCAAGATCCCGCGGATATTGTAGCGAGCATAACAATAAGGATACATGAAGCATTATCTTATTCAATAAACCTTAAACAAAATATGGTATGTTTATTTTTTAGGGAACGTGTTTTTGAATGAACATTTGATTTCCACGTTTAGAGCGTAATAAATTAGGTATTTCGTTTACTGCTTATAGAATCCATAAGAATCTTTATAAAATAGAATTGCCCAATATTATAATCTCAGTTATATTTTCATTTGGTTTCATTATCAATGAGAAACAATATGTAACTTCTTAATCAGAGAATAATACATATACATATTTTGAAAAGAAGTTAAACATCCCCTTGAACCCGTTTTACCTATCTTTACATTCACAACAAAATATCACACGATAGATTTCAATTCATTCATAAATATCGACAATTTTAAAGTATGTCACGTTATTTTAACAATGCGGAAATGGGTTAAAAACGCGGAATTATGCTTAATCTACTTTAAAACACTTGTTAAAATATACTTTATGAATGAAATCGAGACATTTGAAATGTCATTTTATTTATTTTTGGAGTTTACCATAAATATTTTAATTTTTGACTTTTCAAAATGTTTTTAGAGCACAGAAAGAATACGAAGTAATAGTCGTTTACGTTTGTTGAATGGAGTAAGTTTATCTGGATTTCCAAATTTACCAGAAAATTCGGAAGCGGAAATTGAAAAGTCCCTACAAAATGTAAGTATGATGAAAATTTTTTACACTTAAAAACGATAAATACAAATAAATGATCATGATCATATTTAAAATGTAATGCATATGAAGCTTACTGAAATGTGACAATACTAATTTGTTGGCGATATGTGCGCCATTTTCTTGAGAGGTTTGAGACATTCTATTAGTGTTGTTTCACTGACATATTCGGGCCATGTTATTGCTGTTTTTCACTGACAAAAATGCCCTTCGATATATGTTCACTGACAAGTTTTTGACAATTTATCGACAATGTTACTTTACATTTACTCTCAAGTTCAAGTTGAGTTCAGCCATAAACTGTCGAAAAATTAAACTAACTTAAAGTAAACTGACAATTGTTCTAATGAGTGCTCAAGGCGACGCAAATTTTATCCAGAACAATTCAATGACTGCCTTAGAATTGCTTTAGAACAATTATCAAGACCTGTTCTAAAAGTAGTAATGACCAGGACCTATTCTTAAGCAGCCTTAGTGTAGAGTTGTTTTAAACCTAACATTTATTGTCAGATATTGTTCTAAAAGCGGTAATGGAAAACTGCTGCTCTTTTATAAATAATAAAGAATAAAAATCTAGATTCCCGAAATCAATTTATAATAATAAAGATAAAAAATATATGTTTATCAGAAATATATATATTGTTCATATTTAACCCACAATTTCATGTGAAATACTGTACCTGTTCCAAGCCAGAGCCATTTGTGGTCGACAATTTTCCGGAGGTTTTCCACCTGCTTTGTCTATTTGCCTTTTGGACATTGGCTCTTCACAATAATGTTTTGTTTTTACCCTCAAAATCCACATGCAGTGCATATCGTTAGTTTAAAATCAAATAAACACAGATAAGTCACAACACCATGTTGTCTTAGACGGAAGAACATCATCTGTCGCATGAAAAATATTATAGATTGGTGTCTGCCTTATGTGTTTGTCTATCAATAACATGTAAGAAGAACAACTGCTCCTTGCAAAAATACTTATGCAAATTAAGTTGATGGACAAGAACAAAAGCGTGCTCCACTTGCTTCACCTTACATTGTATTTGTAGGGATTTTGTGCCTCTATCCTTTCTAAATTTGAAACAGGAACATTGGCAGACATCTAGCAATTATGAGGTATAAGCAACTATTAATTATCATCCAAAGCTACCTGATATGGTGATGAAGGATAATTGCTATAATTCATCCTAGTTTACCTATACTAGTATTCTATTGTATTCAAATGTGTATATAATGTTTTGGTTACCTTTTCAAGTACAATCAATTATTCTGTATATTTTCAGATTACACAAACAAAACTGGATACATACCGGGACCTCTCCATCGTTGCTGCGTTCTTTGAACAGATGAAACTAGACGAAATAATATATGAAGACAGTTACTATGTTAAAAATATAGGGAAAATAGAGGATAAAATGTACGATATTCTTTGCAATTTATACACTGCGTTGCGAAATCTTGATGCAGAAATTAGCCATGTAACACGTGAAAGTATGGACAAGCATATCATTTCTATAGAAGATAAAACTGATCGACACGATAGGGATTATATCATCGTTAAAGACACTGAGAGACTTATGGATCACCTCTTGCGTACATACACTGCAATGCATTACTATCTGGATGAAAGTGCTTAAAAGAGATATCTCTTGAGGTATATATCAAGAGAGGTACTCCTTGTAGATTATATTAATCGTAGAACTGTAAGTGAATGACCACTATTAACATTTATATCATTTGTGTCGTGAGTTGTGAGAATTCAATAACAGTGTTGTGCCAAATTACAAACACTTTCTTGACAATGTGATATAGTATTATACTTATTTTTATATATTTATGCAGAATTTTTTATACGTGTTTTTATTTAATTTATATCGTTTTAATATGTATGATCTCAATTTTATTACAAAAATGAAATACAAGTTTTTATTTTTTGTTTGTAGTTCAAACTTACTTGTAATTTCAACCAGGGATATTAAATACTGAAAAAGTTCTATAACCTCTGGTTAAGAACATATCAAACGCATGCCACCATCTCAAAATGTTTTCTTTAGTAATCTATCAATAAAATCACCGATATTGCATAACACTTGAAAAATAAACAGCAGAAATCCGTATCAAGACAGAATTCTTACTGCGCATGTTCAAAGCATACTGTGGTAAAACCATTTCGTGAAATTTTCATATGTAAAATATTTTTTTTCATAATCGGGACTACAATCCGGTATATTTATGCGGAAATACTCGCAACATCGGAAGATCAAAAATGCAAACACATTAAAGAACTGAAATAGAACAGCTAAAAATCCTGTAAGTTATGGCGTTCAGATTGAGTGATTAGTTTGAGTTTAACGTCCAGTGAACAACATTTCAGCTATATAAGGACGATAACAAGTTAATAAATTCAAAACAATATTAGTAAAAGGAGAAAGAAACAAAGGTAGAAGGGATAACCGGGCCAACGGGTTTTAATTGCTCCTTGAAAAGGAGAGAAATGGGTAGGGGCAGGAATTTAGCCTTCTTTACGAGTCCCAGTGACTATGCTCTCTTTAGAAAAGTATACAAGGAGTCTTTATACTGAAAAGAGCGTGGTGGTTCAGCATATAGTTTGGCTACAATGTTTTGGGCCAGGCTTTCCATTTATGACCTGACTACCCGCATAAACAGGACATTCCCCCATCCATCATCTGGGGATGCCCCCGGAAGCTCTTTAGCTGCAGCCCCTGAAAACCACTTCAGGCGTCGGATGTCGCATTAAGATAAGGATAAAGCATTGAAAGAGGAAACCATTCCTTAGTTTTATGGAATTTCAAAAAACATTTATAAAAGTGAAAAACAAATTAATTGGCATTGCTGAAGTTTTTAATATAAAAAGCAAAAATATGTTGCCCTCTTTGCGATGGTATGGCACAAGCTAAGACAATTTAAACACGACAGATATTTCAAAATACTCAAAATATTACTTATAAATTAAATGGACACAAAAAGTCAATAACTCTTGATTAAATAAGTCCGTTTCTGATATACAACAATAACGTAATGTGAAGAAGCAAATTCAATCACATGAAGTGAATTAAAAAATTGTCAAAAAGTAAGGATCACACAAAATAAATAACAAAATACCGACATTACTGCAAATTTACTTTCTGCATATTGTCTTTGCGACAACTTATGTATCTTCAGTGCAGGGAAATCCAGAAGTCATGTATAAAAGCTGATATAGAGCAAATAATCTGAAGGACCTAAATACAAATTTCAAATCAGCTAAGGTCGGAGTTTTGCATGAGACAGACACCCCTTAATTTCAAACAAATTTTATCATTTGAGATATTGTACATGTTAAAATAAAATCGATTTTGGGGCCACGCCGAAGTACTGGGCTACTTGATTGATGAATACCCTCAGTTGTTGTTGTGTTTAACGTCATTGTTTTCTGTGTTCTCGTTTTTGCCCTGTCTTTGGACTTCGATTTTTGTGAATTTCACCCCTTTGTTCCTTCGGTGTTCTACTGCCGTTGTTCCTTACAGTCCACAAGCAAAGATATCGACCCAGTTGAAAAAATACAACCACCAGAAGTGGAATTGACGAAGTGGAAATAAATTACAACCACCAGCGGTGCCATCGACCAAGTTTTAATAAATAACATGAAAAAAAAAAAAAAAAAATAAATAGAAATAAAAAAAAAAATGAATAGAATCGAAGCAATGTCAAATTAAGTGTATAAATTACATTATATTGTTGCAGTGTTACTGACACCGTAGCAATGCTAGGTGACATAAAGTACATGTAATATTAGCAATGTCACATGAATTCAGTAGCAATGTCAGATAATGAGATACGTGCATTCGTAGCAATGCAAGATGCAACAATGTTAATTAAACCATTGTTGTGACGACATTCTATTGTATTAACTGTGGATTCTTTTTAAAGAATCCACGGTATCCCCGTTATTGTTTTCTCCAATTTAAAGATTATAAACGTCCCGAGTGATTGAAATGGATGTTTACTACATTTCACTGCGACAGAAGCGAAATAGTTATGATAAAATCGAGTTTTGCGATATTTTCGTTAAGCACGAATCTATTGATATTCGGGGGGGGGGGGGGAATTCCCACGAGTCGGGAAACGCTACGTTCTTAATGCTAGTGTTTTTTTTTTTGTTTTTTGTTTTGTTTTGGTTTTTTTTTGTAATTTGTTGAATTGATTATTTTTTTAACCTAGGTGCTGGTGTCAGAGACATTTTTAGCATAGTTCGGGCCAGGGATTTATTCTAAAAATATTCAGCACAACCTCTGAAAATCAAATGGTCTGTGCTTTAGTGGGCAGGTTATACCGACTGCATGAATGTATATAATGTAGACGCTGGCAACATCGTTATTTCTATTTCTACTTCTACAACTAGATTCAAAATATATATGTTGTGTAAAAGTTGTAATTTTGTACAAATTATAATTTGTATTTTCAGTTTGCACAAATTACAATCAGTCCTGTAAAGGATGACTGTAAAATGATGTTATGTTCATGTGTGTTATTTCTATTGTCATGGTTCATGACTTGCTCTGATAGGTCTTTTTATTGATAGAATAATTAAATACCGAAGTTACTGTGAATTTATTAATAATACAAAATTCAAACAAATTTTCTGATGTGATGTATTATATTATGATAAAACATATTTTAATTAATTTCATCACTTGCTTAACAAAGTTTCTCTAATTTTATCATTAAAATTTAGCAAATAATGTAAATTTGTACAAGTTGTAAGTGAATTTTGGGCTAATATTGTACCAATTATAATTTGTACAAACTAATTTTGTACAAATTTCAATTTGTACAAACTGAAAATACAAATTATAATTTGTACAAAATTTTTGTACAAATTATAATTTGTAAAAAATTACAACTTGTACAGAACATATACATGTGTCTGATAAATAAAAAAATCTCGAAGTTACTGTATATGCGCATTTCGACAACTTATGTCTCTGCAGCAAAGATGAAATCAAAACATTTAGAAATCCAGATATCGAAACAGTTGTAAAATCTGATAGAGAACAAATTACCAATACAATCTAAATAGGAAAGCCAAAAATCAGCTTAGTACAGAGCTATGGAAGAGGGAGATGCTCCTTAGTTTTAAACATAATTTTTTTTTAATTTAGATATTGCACCCTTTTTTACAAAACACTTAAGTTATATTAAGAACTACAACAAACCCATCTTGGTGCAGCAATAAAGAAAAAAAAACCCCGTATTTTGTGTTTACTTACACTATATTCCGATTTGTTTTTGTATTTGTTTGATTAAGTTCCATGTTAATCGAATAACAAACCAGCCAGCCTAAAAAGATTTTTATGAAGTCTTTTCATCAAATTCAAATTCCCTCGTGCAAAGCTCTGTCCTTAGCTATTTTTGGCTTTCTATTTAGATCATATCTGGAAATTTGTTCTCTATGAGCTTTCAAACATCTTTGACTTTATGGTCTTCCAAACGTTTAGATTTTATCTGCACCGAAGAGACATAAGTTGTCGAAATGCGCATATGCATAGTCAAAATTCACAGTTACTTCGGTATTTAGTTATTCCAATGAAAAAGTTGTTGTATGATGGAACTTGATCAATATGTAATAAAAAAGACGTATCAAATACCTACAGTGAATACCCCCTAGTGAATAGTCATTGTGGTGGGGTTAAGTTTCTATAGGTTATACAATTAAACATTATATTTCTTTCCTTTCTGGTAATTTTTCATTTATTTCCAATCGAAAACATGACTCGATTAATAAATATTACCGAAAATTACAGTATTCCCTTCCCTGCCCTTTCCTCGTGCATGTACTACCCTGTGTTTAAAACTATTACAATATGGTTTGGCAGAAAGTATTTCATTATACAGACAAAACTTTAGTTTTTCTTTTCTTCGTTCTTCTTTGTTAAGGTTTAGAGGGTAAACACTATTCACGGACCCTTTTTACTGAATTTAATGCCCTTTGGACTCACTTTGAAAAATTCATAAACCACAATCGAAATTTGTCTGAATATTAGATATCGTTTAAAATCAAACTTTAAGTACAACTTCATCTGTATAATTCTTCTTTAATACTGCAACTTTCGATCATAATACATGTATATATTATTGTCGTGGTCGAAAATTCGCTCAAATATTTTTGGACCTTTGAAACATTTAAATTTGGAAATTATAATCAAATTGTCATTTCATAATTGTTATGGACTTTTAATTGATATTTAGGTGTAAATGTGGCGTTTTTAATCCTCTGAAAGTTACTTATTCAGTTTGCAGTTTTATAGACATTTGTACAATGTTTTTTTTCTCGCCTTCGTTAAATAAGATAAGTTTTCTATTATAATTATATTAATTGCTACATTTGTGCTTAGCGACTTTTAATCTTACATGGAATTTGTCACTCAAACTAAGTAACAGTTGTTAAGTTTGGACATGTATATTTAATGTGTTATAAATAGTATTTGATTTTTTGTTTTGATCAGATTGGATTTCAGTATTGTACTGATCAGAACCATCTTTATAAAACTGTTATATTCCTTGCTTAAGTTATTAAATTATTCGCGGAAACTAGAGTCGTTGTTGCTGAGAACTAGGTGTGCAAACCTACAGTTGGCATCTGGTTTCATCATTTAATATATTGTCGTTTGTGTTCGGTAACCAGACCGCCACCCATTTTATCTGCACAGGAGACGCACAAAAGTCTCGCTATGACATTACGAACATAACAATGCAGTAATTAAATAGATGGTAATCCTTTTGATCTCTTGATTACATAAATGACTCATCAAGGGTTTAAATAAAATAAACAATGGCCAAGTGTGAATTCATTATAAACAGTTCACTCGCCTCCGGCTCGTGGATTCTTTTTCATGAATTCACACTTGGCCATTGTGTCTCCTTTACTTAAACCCTAACATTGTCACATGAAATACAATATATGAAACCTTAGCTATATCACAAGAAAAAAAGGGTTATGAAAGCTTAGCTTTTTTTTACATGAAATGAATTTCATGGAATGATTCAAATTTATTTAATGGATTGAGTGTGGCCTAATTTTCTCTGTCTTTTTTTGGGACGTTAATTATATACTTAATCCATGATCAATCAGGTACATGTACAATACCTGGTAAAAGAAAGTACCTAAAATCTAAGCAATGTCATATGACAAAACAGTCCCTAAAATGTAACATTTAGATAATAATTTATGTTATTGTAACGGTCAAGAGAGTGGCAAAAGTTTCATTTCAAAGAGATTACATTTTACACCCCAAGCTGACGTCCTTAAAGGCTGACCGCGGAAAAAGAAACATTGTTGATAATTGATTGACGGGTGTGTTTGTAGAGGAATTCCTTGAATGCACTGAACTGTGAAGATTTTACATTTGATTGGATCGTTTTATTTTTATGCCGCCAATCAAATGCAAAATCTTCTCATGGCGATGCCGTCAATCAACCATTTTACAAACACCGTCAATCAAGTGACAATGTGTGAAGTGTGTTTCTTGTCCTTTTCCCCAGGCAGTCTTTTTGAATGCCGGCTTGGCCGTTGTAAAATAACATCTCGTTGAAAAGAAACTTTTGCCACTCGCTTGACCGTAGCAATAAACCGTAGCAAATGTTACACGAAACAAATGAAACGGAACATAGCAATGCCACACTGAACCGCCACAATTTTACACGATAAAACTGAATTTATTTTTAACAATGACACATGAATGACAAATTACCGAAGTTACTGTTAATTTATTTTCTGCATATGCGAATTTCGACAACGTGTGTCTCATCAGTGCAGATCAAACCAAAACATTTGGAAGAGAGTGTAAAAGCTGATAAAGAACAAAAAACAAAAATGATCTAAGTAGAAAAGCCAACATTCGGCTAAGGACAGAGCTATGCAGAAATAAATGTAACGTATCAATGTCATATCAAATACAGTACAAGGAATTCTGGAAAGTAAAAAAAAAAAAAATAAAGTATTCACATGAAAATGTAGTCATATTTCATTGAAAAGTTTATATTGAAACTTGGCAGGCAATGACACTTGAAATAAAAAACAAGAAAAAGCAGTGATGTCGCATGAAAGAGGCCGGATTCTTTAATCCGTGAAGGGATATTGAGTAAATGCAAATGAGACAGTGTCTTCAAATACATGGTAAAAAGCAAAATATCAACGGTTTTATTGTTGTTCTTCATCTTGAAGTCACCATGACGATGAGCTTTAGTCATACCTCATAGTAATTTCAAGACGACAACTAGCGTCGTTTTGAGCGGAATTCATCGCTACATCTCGAGCAACCCTACATAATTGTCTTTCTTACCCTTTGATCCATGAATACGGGATGTCTAATGAGAAAATGTGTTTAATGTGTGCTAGCTCACAGGTAATAAATCAACTGTGAAACAAACACTCCGTAAGCAGGCAAAGCTGGATATTACTGTCCATGTTAGGGAAATTGATAATTTTGAAATTAAAATCCTCCCTTTTGTCGCAAATTTTAGTACTAAGATTACCACACTCGTCGAATTTGAGATATAGGTCTAAAAAGATGTAGATCTAGTGGTTTCTGTTGTTTCCTTTATCTCTATTTTTTGTGGATATATAATGGGATCAATTTTAAAAAGATGCGTTATAAATGCAAAGAACATTATCAATAGATCCATAAAAAATTAAATTGACGGATCTAGCATCTTTTATTTCATGACCTTTTACGAGCTCGAGTCACTGAAGAAATTCAGTCTCGCAAGAATTTATACCTGGCTACCGTGTTAACTATGGAGATATCATTTCTCTCACGATGGATGCTACGCGTTTATCAGGAGACAATAAGGATATTCATCTAAACATGTCCATGTTATCTCCATGAGTTGTAAATACATAATGGAATATCACAATGACGGCTAATGCGTACTACAGATTCCTACCCTACACCACTCCAACTATACAACTCGAAGTTGTATCGATAACAAAATATGATGAGGGTAATAACAAAAATTACCGAACAAAATTGTCAATAACAAAAATTATCGAACAAAATTGACAATAACAAAAATTACCGAACAAAATTGACAATAACTAAAAATTACCGAACAAAATTGTTAATAACAAAAATTACCGAACAAAATTGTTAGTAACAAAAATTACCGAACAAAATTGTCAATAACAAAAGTTACCGAACAAATTTGTCAATAACAAAAGTTACCGAACAAATTTGTCAATAACAAAAATTACCCAGCAAAATTGTCAATAACAAAAATTATCGAACAAAATTGACAATAACAAAAATTACCGAACAAAATTGACAATAACTAAAAATTACCGAACAAAATTGTCAATAACAAAAATTACCGAACAAAATTGTCAGTAACAAAAATTACCGAACAAAATTGTCAATAACAAAAGTTACCGAACAAATTTGTCAATAACAAAAATTACCCAACAAAATTGTCAATAACAAAAATTACCGAACAAAATTGTCAATAACAAAAAATACCGAACAAAATTGTCAGTAACAAAAATTACCGAACAAAATTGTCAATAACAAAAGTTACCAAACAAATTTGTCAATAACAAAAATTACCCAACAAAATTGTCAATAACAAAAATTACCGAACACGAACAAAATTGTCAGTAACAAAAATTACCGAACAAAATTGTCAATAACAAAAATTACCCAACAAAATTGACAATAACAAAAATTACCCAACAAAATTGACAATAACAAAAATTACCGAACAAAATTGTCAATACATGTAACAATAATTACCGAAGAAAATTGTCAATAACAAAAATTACGGAACAAATTTGTCAATAACAAAAATCAATAACAAAAGTTACCGAACAAATTTGTCAAGAGCCGAAATCCAAAGGTAGGTGCAAAAATACCGGAAAAAATCAGAAACCACAATAATCCTGCATTTCAAACAAAAGTTGGTTTAATTTTTATGACGAGCCAGACATTGCCTCCATTTTTCCTTAAGTATCGGTAAACTAAGCATGTTTGTACTTTCCTTCAAATATATTTGCCTAATGATGTATTTATATTGACGAAACGATTTGAACAACTTTCAAATTATTGTTAATGTTTATAAAAGAGTGTATCAATATTTCTTTGTAAAAGTTTTGTCTGTGTAGCACTATTTCTTTTTCTTCTTATCCAAGCAGACGTGTATCACCTTTTCCAAATTATATCTCAAAAACACAGTTTAAATTTGAAACATTGTAAGAAAGGTAACTCTTTTTACATTTTGTACTTGTAAGGTTGAAATTTCAATTTTGTAAAAACTTTACTATTACTATTTCAATTGAATTTGGTTAAATGCTTTACTAGATTATCTCGTCATATCTTAATTCGACTACCTTGATAGAGCTCGGTTGCTTACAAATAGGCTAAGTAAGCAAGGGTATGCTATCCATAATTTGAAGTCATCACTAAAGAAGTTTTACGGTCGACAGCACGAGCGTGTGGACCGCTTTGGGATATCTGTTTCCCAGATCACAACAGTATAAAGTTATTGACTGGTTCGAGAACAAAAGCTGTTTTGTTAGACCGAAGACCGAACTGTTGCCAGAGGCCGATCGGCCGAGGGCAACTGTCTGGTTTGAGGGTCTTACAAGATAGCTGTTGTCAGAGAAACCATTCTATAAAATAAATTCACAGTAATTTCGGTATTAAGTCATTTGTTAAACTGACCTCCATGGGAACAGCTGACGTCATGCGAAGTTACGTGACGTCGTTTACCAATGGAACGCAGACCGGTGGGCAACAGTTCAAAAACTTTTGACCGGCAAAAATTTATGAAAATGACAAAAATGTTTTTCATTTTATGTAATATTGCTATATAGAAAAAAGGATATAAGAGGTAAAACAGTATACAGTTAATTTCATGCCTTTTCAAGAAACAGCAAAAATCAGAGCCTAGTTTGCAAGTCATTTCCATCATCAAGGGACAATACCAGTTGTGCTATTTCCTGTTTTATTAACTTCTAGAAACACAATAAAAAAATCTTGCCTATACAAAAATTTCTACACCGACGTCACCTGACGTTGCATTGCGCAATCATTTTGCGCATGGAATAGTTCGTCCGGAAATCGGTAAACGGTTAACTGTTCCACCTGACGTTAAACTTTTCATGGAAATAGTTGAAAATGCTACATACAAATGTATGTAAAGATATAACTATAAGTTAATAAATCTTTCTATTTGACACTAAAATTTGATTTTCCTCTACCGGATTTGACTTTTCTCGCCTATGGGATCGTGATATCTCATGATTTGAGGGTGTGAGATATTTCTATCTTACCCCTTTGCAGGGGGGGGGGCTGTCTCACTTCAATCGTAAGCACGTGCGAAAATTCCAAGATGTCTGCCATCGATTCGAATTTTCATTGGACTTATCCACTATTATTTGTTGTCTGATTAAATAAATCTAACTGTTTATATAAAGATTGAAAAATGTACCTTTGGACTAGCAATTTATCATGAACATCGAAATATGCGATTTATATTTAAACAGAGATTTAAAATTGCGCGCCAAATGTTGAAAACGAAGTTAGTATCCAGCTTCTGTAAACGTATACCAATTGTGACGTCATATTTTTCCCGGGAACGTTTTTGATATGTCTTTGTGAAAGTCAAACCTGGTCATGGTTTTTCGAGTAATTTCAGAGCGTTAAGGCGAGAAAAAGTATCAAACCCTCTTGAAAAGGCAAGATATCCTGATCTCAAACCCTCAGGCTAAGATATCTGGGATGGACATGATATCTTCGGGTTTGAGATCAGCCTATCTCGCCTTTTCCCTTGGGATAGATACTATATTTCTACCATAGTATACATGTTCAATACGGCGGGTGTCTTAAAAGAAGCAGGAGATGCCTACTCTACCGATGCACCTGATCTCACACATGGTTTTTGCATTTGGTTCGTGTTGTTTATTTTTGTATAAATATTTTACGAAAGGATTTGTATACATATTTTACGAAATGAAGACATACAACATGTATGTATGTCTTCATTTTTCTTTTCTGTGCCGTACTCATGCTATGTCTTTGTTTCTTTGTTTTTTCCGATGTTACCAATGTCCTTGGATTGGTCGGTTTAGACTGACGGTTCGGTTGTCACCTACTTAACTATGAAAATTGTTTCCCAACTTTGATAGTTTATATTCTCGGACATAATACTGTAAAGCAAATGCGGTATGGTTGAAAATATTTTATGTAATAGATAATCCTTTAAATCACAAACGGGTATTGCGTGATTTCCAGATTGATGACTTTAAAGCCAAACCGCCTGATTGCACCTGCTCCTCTTCCCCATTCAATTATAGTCCTGCTGGACACGTAATAACTGGTGACCTAGATATCGTGGGAAACTACGAGATATTTTTTCAAAAGGTCCAAAATTCCGTGAACCCCAGAATATCAACTGGAAGTATAACTTCAAACTTATGATGGATGCAATTGAAGACTATGTCAGAATGTGGGCGAAGAAAGAAAAAGAAAATGTGGAGACATTGTTAGACTGGATCAGGTCGATTAAGTCATTAATCATGAATCGTATCCGGCGCTTGAAAACATTTATGAAAACTAGAACGCCCAGTATATTTGATGATCCTCTTATTGCTAAAACATTGACAAACCTCCAGGAAAAATACGTCATGGTACCTGCAGACAAAGCTTCTAACAATATTGTGTTTGTATGCAAGAAACACTGTTTAGACTGTCATGTTAAGGAGATTGGGTATTGACACTTCATCTGGCAATCTTACTTATTCCCCAACTACATTATCAAGTGACGAGAAAATCACAAATCACACTTCTGTGTTAGCATCATTCGGTATCAAAGTTGATGAGAATAACAGTTATCTCCCTTAGATTTACTGGGTGCCTAAACTTCACAAGAATCCCTTCAAACAGAGATTAATTGCAGGATCTGCCAGATGCACCATTAAGCCCCTATCAAAACTCCTTACCATTTTACTGACTGCAGTTAGAGAATAGGCTACTGCGAAAAAGCCTATTCCACGAGCGGCGTGAATCAGATGTGGATTCTTAAAAATTCCAAAGATCTCCTTGAACAGCTGTCCTCAAACAGTCTCGCATACTGCAATAGCATTCAAACTTTTGATTTTTCTACCCTTTATACAATTCTTCCCCATAATAAACTTAAAACAGTAATTTCCGATCTGATACATCAATGTTTCTGTACCAAAAACGGAGAACGCAGATATTCCTATCTGGTAATAGGAAAAGATAAAACATATTTTGTTAAGAACCACACTCAGTCAAACAAGAAATACAGGGAAAATGAAGTGATTAAGATGCTTGAATTTTTGATCGACAACATTTTTGTTGAATGTGGAGGCCGTGTTTTTCAACAGACAATAGGGATTCCTATGGGAAAAAATTGTGCGCCACTTTTAGCTGACCGTTCCCTTTTTTGGTATGAAACAAAGTTTTTACACGGGCTGATACAACAGAAACAAAAACAACTACCCCAGACTTTTAATTTCAGCTTCAGATATATGGACGATGTACTTTCCCTTAATAACCCAAGATTTAAAGAATATTTACATCGCATCTACCCCAGTGAACTTTAAATTAAAGAGACAACCGATACACCCGATTCTGCTTCATACCTCGACCTTTTGTTATAAATTTACAAACATGGAAATCTGAACTCTAGATTATATGACAAACGTGATGATTTTGACTTTCCAATTGTGAACTTTCCCTTTCTCTACAGCAATATACCTACATCCCCAGTATATGGAGTATATATTTCACAATAAATTCGTTACTGTAGAGCGTGCAGTACATACAGTGACTTTGTGGAAAGAGCAAAAGCACTGTCACAAAAACTGCCGAGTTAGAGATATGTTCAGCCGTTGTCACTTTCGTCCCTTCAGAAATTCTATGGCCGTCACCACGACATCATAGATAGATATGAAATGTCAGTGTCACAAATGAAAACTGACATTTTCAGCTAGATTCACGTCTTCTCGGATTTGACATCACCGGTTTTGACATTACCCTGGATTGACCCACTGACAGTTTGACGGGTGCTGTATACAGAGCAGGACATGCTTACCCTTCCGGAGCACCTGATGTCAATCTTGATTTTTGAGAGTTAGTGCTTTAGTTTTTTGTGTTGTATATGTAATGCTCGTGTGTTTTGTAGCCATATGGTGTCTTTGGTCTCCGTCTCCTGGTGTTCTTGCTTTTGTCTTGTCTCTGGACTTTGATTTGTGTAATCTTGCGCTTTGTTCCGTCGATATTCTATTGCCGTTGTTTTATAAGGTCTCATAAAGTATATTCAACTTTACTTAATTACAACCGATAATGCAAGGGCGAATATATTCGAATGTTGCATGTATTCTCCTACCTCGGACAAGGGAATCCACTAATTTCGCAGTGCGAGATTTTTCTGTCGTACACAGGGGGATGTAAGACAAGCTACACGCGTATATTCCCGCCAGTGTTTTTTTTATTTCATAACAATTTACACCATTTACTCCACATGAATTAAAAGTATGTAATTAAAAGTATCAAACATTTACTTTCTTAGAATAGCAAAATTTGAATTAAAACACATTATAAATGCATTAACCCCAGGTTCGGACACGTGTCGTAGTGAAAAGGGAAGTAATTAACTGATGTCAACAATGGCGTTTCGGCGGTGATTTCTTTGATTTTTTGGATGCTTAGTGGGAGAAAAATAACCAATCACCAGTGAGAGGGTCAGACAAAAAAAATCATACACCGTCGGGCAAGATTTCTGGCGTCTCGGACTCAGCAAGCCTCGTCCGAATACTTGAAATCTTACCCTTTGGTGTCTGAAAATTTTCCGTCTGACCCTCGCCCTGGTATAAGATTCTTATAATCTGTGTCAAAATACTAAGACAAGACAGGAATTTAAAATTGCTATAATAATATGTTGTAAAAAAAGGATTGAGCTGTCACTTGTTTTCAAAATAGCTCCATAAATAAAATAAAATATTTCAGCAAGGTCATTTGTATATTTTCGATCATATTTCCATTTAATTAACACTCTTTTATATTTACAGAATTAAAAAAGATACTTTAATTACACGTCATGTTTTCGATTGCTGCTTTACGTCACAAAGATGACCCAACTTATTCCGCTTATCTCAATACTTCTGCCTGTTCAAAAAAAGTTGCAGAACTGTATGTCAGATCTTCAAAATATGGACCATGATGGTCACTTGTCATCAGTGACAGTCAATTAAAAGGTAAGAAGGAAAATGAAAAACTTTAGTGTGAAAAGAAAGCGTGTATTTGTTCAAATTAAACAGGCGAAAAATTCAGAAGCAATTTGTATTGAGATGGCAGTAATCAGCAGTTTAAATGTGATTTGCCATTACTTAACACTTAAAAAAAGTAAATTCGTTAAATTATGTTTCGAATTAATATAGACTTACAGTGAAACAGTTTCGAAAAAAAGGAGGACGCCCGTTCTTAGAATAAAAGTTAATATCTTATTGCGTATTTTTTGTGTTGGAGATGATTCTGTTATTGTACATTATTCGGGTAATACAACGCATGTAGCCTCCATCATTTACTAATTATATAAAAACTTATCGCTTCGAAGGAATACATGTAATATAAGGGAAAAAAAACAAATGTAATAAAAAACATAAAAGGCACGCATCATATAATATTCCGCAGGTACATTTTTTTTTACAGAATTAATGTACAAAAATGTTGTTTCGCTTATTCGGGTGACAGTTAAGCCTGCTCAGTGACGGAATGTTCTTCTAAAATGAACATAGGGACAAAAATGTATATAGTGGGAGAAAATAATTGTTATTTTTGATAGATTTCAATTTTACAATTTTCCTTGCTTCATCTCATTACTACATATATAATAATTTTTTGTCTCAGCGTTGCAAAATATCCCCGTCGTGGACCTCAAAATTTAACATAGCGAAGCCTATGTACATGTACCTATTTTGTCGTTCATAGAGATCGACAAGTGTTGGTGGAAAAAATATTTTTTCTAATTAATGTGCAGCTTTCTTCAAATTATCGTGCTTCAATTTAGCATTTTTATGGAGTGATGCAATTTATATTTAAAGAAGATATCGACAAACACGATTTCCATTTCGTCAAAATCCACTCATCACAATCATGACAATACTATGTCACGTGGTCAGCATTTCATAACACCTTTGGCTTGACCTACATTCCAAGGCGTGGAAAGAAAATACACGTTAGAAAATAAGGATTGTAAATCAGGTATAGAATGCATAGTTTCTTTGTGCATGTGAATGCATTTTTGCACTAACAATACTAACTGACTGTAGCATTTTACTGTCCCAGAAAAATGCGAATGAACGGTTTGGAGAACTGAAGAAATAGTAAGCGCGATCCAAGTCCATTCGCTATTTGCATGATTTGTCATTTTCTATATTTTCTGGTGATTATTTCCTGCATAACAATAATAATACCAAGTTCAGTACTGTGTTGCACAATATCATATGTTGCACATGACTCACGAACTGTTTACAGGCGCCGATCCAGGCAATTTGAAAGGGGGGGGGGTTCCAAATAGAATTTGAAGTAAACATCGCCGAGGGGAGCGAGGTGCGGAAATTTTTGGGGTTTTCTTAGTAAAACACTAGCATATTTATTAAAGAATAAATGATTGCCCAGAAAAAAGGGGGGTTCCAACCCCCAGGACCCCCCGGAACCCCCCTTTTGGATCCACCAATGGTTAAAGTTTCCAGACTCAGGTGAAAATTCCAGTCCCCTCTCTAATATGTCATGTGATCAGCTATAGAAGTTGTTACCACGAGTTGTTAGTCTGAGATGATAAAAACTTACCTGAAATTGAAAGCTCGATGTTGCCCGTATGTGACAGGGTGCATTAATCAGTTTGCTCTTAAGTGGGAACAGTCATGCTATGCACTCTTGGCGCAGCGGTTTATTTGATAGTTTTTTTTTCATTAAAAATGCTACATTGTGTTAAAAAATTTCCATTCCAAAGTTATGGAACTTGGAATGATATACTATCTTGAAAACGATGAAGATCCCCACCCCTTAACCAAATATTTTTTGATTACATATACTTTGAATTTTCCAAAATTAAGTAAATTAGTTTTTATTATTGAAAACATTGATAATACTTTATCTTATGGGATCACTACTCCTAAAACAAAAATATCTTTATTACATGTACTCACGATAAGATGAACTGATAGATACAAATGAGAAATCATCTGGGGGTGGTGCCCTGCCACGCCCTCACCAATTAAGAATGATATACTATCTTGAAAACGGCTGAGATCCTCGCACCTAAACATGCTATTATTTCGATTACACATAATAAGATGAATTTTCACATACCAGAATTCCCTTGCCTCTTGCATCAAGTTAGATCGATCAGATGGAGTTTTTAGTCCATCCATCCTTCCTTCCGAGGTTTGTTGCACTTTTCTCAGCTACTGCAGGGCCAATTTATTTCATATTTAGTATTTGACTTTATGTATATATATATATAGGAAGAATGTCATTTTGGTCACCCTATAATATCAACTTCCTGTTTGGCAGTACTTCTAAATCCATTTTTCCTTTTATTGAACATAGTAAAAATTTCCTCGCATTTTTCTCTCAAATTTTAGTATAAACAGTATTTTATTTAGAAAAACATATCCCTTACCAAAATATAAGGCTTCCAGCACATATAAGCAGCAAATTTGCAAAAACTTTGCAGCAAACTTGCTGCACACTGTTTGCAGCAACCTTGCTGCAAGTTCTATATAAGTAACAAAAGTAGTATTATCCCGTTTCTATAAAGGGAAGACCTTATTACAACTTAAACATAAAGAAGTCAACGTCATACTTAGAATAGGGATTATGCACGCGTCGTTTGGACGCAAATGGGATAATAAATGGTATATTTTCGAAAATAATTCAGGAAACGGTTTTTTCAATTAAGTCACTTCGCTACTTCCAGTCTTACCAATAATAGCGTTTTTAAGACGGAATATCGGGGATAAATTCGTTATCTACCTTTATATCCGTAAATATAGTGATTGCAACATCCTTTAGTCCATGATACGCACTTTGGTAATACAGTGTGTTTTAATCTCCATATCTACGAATATAAACGTAGATAACTTATAAAATATCTGTATTCAATTCAGACGTAATTTTCTATCGACTTTTATCGGTGATAAGTGATCATCCCCTCCTATACTGTTAATCCCCGAGGGTATTCATCAACTCAGCAGCCAGTTCGATTTACATATTTTATTTGGAAACTAACAATATCTTAATTTTAGAAAATTTTGTTCATAAACTCTTGCATAGCTCTGTCCTTAGCTGATTCTGGCATTCATCATTAGATCTTATTGGTTGTTTTTGTTCTCTATCAGTTTTTACACGTATTTCGATTTATGGACTTCCAACTTTTTTTATCTGCACTGAAGAGACATAAGTTGTCGAAATGCGCATATGCAGAAACAAAATTTAGAGTGACCTCGGCATTTTGTTATTCTTCAAGACTTGACATACATCGCAACTCGTTAATTCCTTAATTTTTTGTAATAGGCAGATGATTCAGGAAAAGTGGGATAAGTTGGGCCAACTTTGACACGAGAAACAGCAAAAATCAACACGATGAATGATAAACTAATTTTTACATTTTTAAAACAAAAGAATAGCTTATAATATTAAAAAGAAAGGACATGGGGTAAATGTCAAGGAGACAACATTCCATCTCCAGGTTAAAACGACCTGAACAAAACATGTAGGGGTCTCCGTACGGTGTTCAACACAGTGAGGAACCTCACACCATATATTGAGAAATTGAGAACTTTATAAGAAAGCACTCAGACACATATCAACATGTGTTAAATGAGGTCAAATATGCATAGCATTATTACAAACAGCTACAGAATGAGTTAATAATAAACATACCAAATTTATCACCATATAATCACAATACTTACAATTATAAATGTTTTGAAAACCTTTGAACAAAAACAGATAAATATAGATATAACAAGCCCTGAATGCCCCCCCCCTAAAAAGTTAAAAAGTGATTAAATTAATGGAAAAAAGCCACACCCAATTGTCCATATGACAAAAATACAAATACTCTCAATAAGGAGTATGTTTATTATACTATAGGGAAACGGGATGGGGAAAGGGGAGTTTTGGGTACCCTTAACGGTTTAACCCTACCGCTAGCTCTTGCTAGTGCAGGTACCAAGTGCGGCTATCCACCGCTAGCTCTTGCTAGTACAGGTACCAAGTGCGGCTATCCCGAGTTCATATAATTGTCTATGTTTGTCTCTTGTGCAGTTCCCTGGTAGATTGTGGCAAGTGATTGTAGTTTTAGGTCATTGTAAGTGTTTCCTGTTATAGTTTATATATTAATTACCTTCATTTAAGCCAATATTTAACAGATCAAGTTTAAGTGACGATTCAATCCCTTTTTTCAGTATTTACAATATCTATATGTTATCGAGCTTTTGACAGCTATATATCGTAAAATATCATGCCATGAGCAAGAAAGTAAGAGATGTTGATTTTTATCCGTTTGATTTCGTGTGAAAAGTTGAAAGTTTTTACCTATGAAACGTTCAGAGATTCAACCTAATATGGCTTTTGCGGAAGTGCATTCGAGGCTGAAATATAATTAGGTAAAGATGATAAATTATGATTGCAATTCCAAATTCCTACATGTACCCTTTCTTACTTTCTTTTTTTTTGGTTTCAATAAACACAGATTGCTTGCACTATTCGAAAATATTTCCCATGTACTATGGCTTGTAATAAGAAATTTTTGAAAGGTTTAAATTTAGTAATTGCCTATATTTTATGACTTTATAAACGGATTCTGCATTTCACAGCAAATTTTCAATCATTATTGCTTATTTATATATAATAAAGACTTAGTATAAAAAGCGTTAAATTTCGTATGTGCTGTTCACCTGTTACCAGGAGAAAGTTCTCTTCAGCAGCATTAAAATCAATCACTATGGAATGCCATATTTCAAAAGTTCAAAAAAAAAAACAAACCAAAAAACAAAAAACAAAAACAAAAAAAAAACAAGCACTCATAATTTTTCTACCCTTCATACAAACCTTCCACATTTTCCGACCACATACATCAATGTTTCTGTATTAAAAACGGAGAACGCGGATTTTTTTATTTGGTAATTGGAAAAGAGATAAATAGAAAAAAAGAAGGGAAACGGGGAATCTGTCAAAGCGAAAAACGTCCCAAAGGGGAGTAATAACAACTCAAAGCCACCATAAGATCTTCAAAACATATTTTGTTAATAACCAAACTGAGACAAACACGAAATACATTTAAAATGACGTGATAAAGTTGCTTTAATTTTGATCGGCAACATTTTTGTTGAATGTGGAGACCGCGTTTTTCAACATACAATAGTGACTTTTCCTTTTATTCGTATGAAGCAAAGTTTAACAAGGGCTAATACAACAGAAACAAAAAAACTGGTCCATTTTAATTTCAGCTTCTGATATTAAGACGATGTACTTTCTCTTAATAACCCAAGAATTAAAGAATATTTACATCGGATCTACCCCATTGAACTGGAAATTAAAGAGACAATCGATACACCCAATTCTGTTTCATTCCTCGACCTTTTGTTATACGTCGACGAACATGGACGTCTGAAATCTAGGTTATATGACAAACGTGATGATTTTGGCTTCCCAACTGTGCACTTTCCCTTTTTGAGCAGCACTAAACCTATTACCCCGAGCATATGGAGTGTATATTTCACAATTAAATCATTACTGTGAAGCTTGTAGTTCATACAGTACTTTTGTGGAAAGAGCAAAAGCACTGTTACAAAAAAAACTGCCGAGCAAGGGCTATGTTCAGCCGTTGTTGCTTTCGTCTCACTGACAGTTTGATGGATGCTATATACAGTGAAGGACATGCTTACCCTTCCTGAACACCCGATGTCACTCTCGGTTTTCATGATGGTTTACACTGTCAATGCTTTTGTTTTTTTGTATATCCTTGAAGTTTTTAGTTTTGTATTTGTTAGTGATTTGTGGTACCGATTTGTCCTTATTATTGTCTAAATACTAAAGAGAATTACAGAAACTTCCCAAATGTTTGCCTTGGTACTGTGTGAGGGTAGGAAAAGTCACACGTATCATGGATTTTTATTGTTTTTTTTCTCCACGGGGTTATAAAATGAGATTAACCGACCAGCAACCAAACACAACTTTTAAACCAATAAATGCCTCACTGACTCTGTGACGGGTGCTGTATGCAAGGCAGGACAAGCTTACCCTTCCGAAGCACCTGATGTCACTCTGAGTTCACACTGCTAGTATTTGTAGTGTTTGCGTGGTGTGGTTTTGAAGCGTCTTCGATATTCCGTCTTACTTTTGCCTTATCTCAGGACTGTGATTTATATATTCTCACTTTTGAGGCAGAACCATGAGAACAGTTCCTATTTTTAGCGGTGTGAGATTTCCTTAAATTAAATTAAACATATTTTATTGCTAAAGTATAACAAATGAATCGGACACAAGTTATTACAACTTACAAAGGTCCTCTTCAATCAAATTACATATACAAACAATTTCACATTCGTCAGCAATATGAAGTAATACACTTAGAAAAACTGATACATATCAGAATATCATTTACAATGTAAATATATATATATCTGTTTATATGTAAATCTCATAACAAAATTGAATGTGTGGAGCTATATAACAATTTTTTTATGGTGAGAATGAAAGAGAGATAAGAAATTCTAAAAAAAAAAAAAAAAAGAAAACAGTTAATGTAACTAAATGAAGTTTATGCTTAATGCAATTCAAATCGTTTTGTCTGTTTGATGTTTTGAAAATTTGTGAATTTATTTTATCAGATAAGGTGTCATTGCCAAAAAGTAAAGTCTCTATATTTATTTCAGATAGAAAAGCTAACTTATTTCGAAATTGTTCTCTGGTTCTGACATATCTATTACATTCAAAAAAGTAATGTAGGGAATCTTCTATCACCCATCCGCAGGCAAAACCTTGATCAACAGTAAAACCAACACGAAATAAGTCTGCATTTAATGCGCTACTTCTATGCCGGAGTCTAGTATGCAGTATATTAAGATATCGATTACCTACACAATAGTAATTTGGAGGTTTTGAAAAATTATAAAGTTCAAGGCTTTTTTAAATCTCCCTATTGTTGGAAGGTTGCGAATATCGGACTCTAAGTTATTCCATAATCTAATTGCTGAGGGAAAAAATGAATAAGAGTAAATTTGAAGACGGGTAAATCGGATTCTGTAATCACTGTTGTTTCTTAACACCCTTTGGTTACTAACTGGCGTAAAATTTTGTAAACAATCTTGTAAATAAGATGGAACACAATTATTGTGCATTTTATAAAATATGTTTAATTTTCTCCTCTCTCGTCTAGATCGAAGAGGTTCCCAGCCCGTTTCAAAATATAATGAACGGCATGGTGGTAAATAAATCGTAGTTTGTGATTACAAAAGTGAGAAAATAAATCAAACACCGTTGAAAATGCAAGATTCAGAAATCTCAGATACCCTCGGGTAAGATTTCAATGGTTCATTGACTCGGCAAGCCTCGTCAGAGAAATATTGAAATCTTACCCTTGGGTGTCTGAGATTTCTTGATCTAGCCTTTTCACCGGTGTTAGATTCATATAATCTTGTTTTTTGTTCCTTAGGTGTTATACTGCCGTTGTCAAAAGGCAATCATATGAATAAAGGCAATTTTTGAGAATAAAAACGAAGCGCAACATACAGATACTTGTGGGAAAATTTGAATCTTTATTCCGAACTGTAATTGGAGATTCTTTTTTAACGTAATATTAGCATGATCATTGCTTTTCGTTGTCTAAACCGGTTTAGTCCAGGATTTCTGTTGAAGTGCCTTTACCAAGTCAGGATCCTTGCAGTCTACAATTTCGTTTGTTTTGCACCAACTTTTGTCTTTTTGCCCTTTGGATTTCCGCTATTGACAATTCGAAATTTTGTTATTACCCTCATCACATTTCGTAATAAGATACAACTTCAAAAACAGACATATTCATTGGAATTCTGTATATAGTATTACCGGGTAATAATCTGATGCATGAATCCCCCGCTATGTTGATATTCAAGTTTCATAATCTATTTACAACTTGGAAATGACATGGACATGTTCATATGAATTCCATGCAAAGCACACACTACCCGTCGTAAGACTAACAGTTTCTTATACGAGACCTTATTAAAGATAAGGGATATCTTCCACGAGTGTGAGAAATTTCGTCTTTTCCCGAGTGAAACGAGGGTAAATAACGAAAAATTTCTCACACATGTGAAAGATATCCCGATCTTTAATTTTGGTCGAATATAAGAAACTTTTTCTTCCGTAAAATACAGTGATTGAACAGAAGGAAAGCAAAACTTGACATTACTTGTGAAATTTTCGTCTGTGACGTCAAATCATTCAGGGAGTTTTTTATGGTAACAACTGTGACGTCGAACAAATCGCACGGTTGGATAGGACGTTTACCCGTGTAAGACAGCTTCACGCGACCTTGTCTTTGATGGGCGATCTTACAAGGAAAGCAGTCATTTACGGAAGAAAAATAATATGTCCATAGTTTAAATAGTAGCTAGGTACGAGTCAAGTCAGGTGGTTGAGATCAAACAAGATAACTGCGTTCAAGGGCGATCAAAATGTGTTAAGTTTGTTTCGATCAAACGAGATCAAATTAATATCTTGTTTCATCTTAACAAATTGTACTGCCTCTGATCGTTCCTGAACCCAAGAAACAAGTTAATCTTATTTGATATTAACCATTTTAACACGTCTTGATCGTCTTTTGAATTAATTATCTTGAAAAACAACTCAAGTAAATTCTAAAACGGAAGGATTATCTCCCACCATCGTAGTTTTTTCCTTAGCTATATTTGATATTACTGATTATTGGGATTTCGTTTGGTTGTATGCATTTTAACATTTTTTGACATTATGGATTTCCTTTGTTTGGGTTCTAGTGCTGCTGATGAGGAATAAATTTCCGAAATGGCCATACAGCTCATTAAAATTATTGCAGTTGGAGTTAACATATGTGTTATGGTGTCATGTCCATTTACTCCATAAACTTTCGTAAAATATTACCAAGATTATGTTACATGTAAGCCTGTCAAGATTGTGATAAGAGAGAAAGGACCACACTAGATGATGACAAAATATCTGCTAGTGAAGGTTACCTCAAGATTGAAACAAATAAAAAGATACTAATTTCTTGGATGAGATCGGATATTTAATCTTATTGCATTACTCTTGCTTTAGGAGACCTTACTGAGAATGTTATTTTGTATCTAATATAAGGCAACACCCCATGAACGTGTACCCTTTAAGCACAATAACAGAAGACAGCAAATTGGAGGTTTAATGTGAAGATTGCATGTTTCTTATTGCCTCAGATAATTCTTTAGTTAAATTTACTTTATTTTACGGATTCATGGAAGTAATTTAATTCACGTGACAAAACATTGTTCTATGTACTTTGTTTTATGTAAAATTGCTTCTGTTCAATGTTTCTTATTATTTCTCTAAAATGAAGTTTCTGTAGACATATTCTCTTTGCTCCTTCAAAATTAAATAACAAAATACCGAAGTTTCTGTGAATTTTGATTTTTCCCATGCGCATTTGGACAACTGGTGTCCCTTTAGTGTAGATTAAACAAAACATTTTGAAACCCATAAACCGAAATAAATGAAAAATCTGATAGAGAACAAATTACCAATGGGATCTAAAGAGGAAAGACAAAATCTCCTAAGAACAGAGCTACATATGTATGCATGATTGAGATACTCCTTTGGTTTTAACAAAATTTTCTTTTATTTAGATATTGCAAGTTTTCAAAATTAAAATAAGTTTTTCGGGCTTGCACCGAAGTACTGGCTTCTGGGTTGATGAATTCCCTCTGGGACTAAGAATTCATCAGCATTGGCATCGGCCAGTGGCAATGAAAAAAAATACCAAAGTTACTGTGAATTTAGTTTCTGCATATGCGTATTTCGACAACTTTTGTCTCTTCCATACATATAAAATCAAAACATTTGGAAATCCATAAACCGTAATATGTGTAAGAGCCGATACAGAACAAATGTCCAATGGGATCTGAAAATAAAAGACAAAAACAGCTTAGTACAAAATTATGCATGAGGGAGACGCTCCTCAGGTTTTTGGGCAAGCACCGAAGTACAGGATTCTGGGACAAACAGTCCACAAGCAGTGGCATTGGCCCAGTAGTAATAAATAACAAAATTCCGAAGTCAACTTGAATTTCGTTTCTGCATATGAGACTTTCGACAGTTTGTTTCTGTTCAGTGCAGATCAAATTAAAGCATTAGGAAATCCATAAACCGAAATATTGTAAAAGCTGATAAAGAAAAAATTACTCTGTAGGTATTTACAAAATTTCTGGAACTTGGAAATTGCAAGATTTCAAATAAATAACAATAAAGGGATATGGAGTAAATGCAAATGAGACAAAGTCCGTACAAATACATGATAATAACAAGTAATGAAACAACGCTTTAATTGTTGTTCTTCATCAAGTCGGTTTTCGGACAAGCATCGAAGTACTAGCTTCTGATTGGCGACTACACTCAGTCCAACAGCAGTGGCATCGGCCCAGTAGTTATGTTTAACAAAATATCTTAGTTACTATGAATTTCCTTACTGCATACTTGTATGAACATTTCGACAGTTTGTGTCTCCTCAATGAAGATCAAATCAAAACAGTTGGAAATCCGTCAACCAAATATGTGCAAAAGCTAATCGAGAACAATTTAAAAATTGAATAATAAATGAAAGCCCAAATCAGCTGAGGACAGAGCTATGCATGAGGGAGATACTTATAAGGTTTCAAAAGTTTCAAGTAATTACTAGCAGTTTTCGGGCCAGCATCGAAGAATTAGCTTCTGGGTTGGTGAATACCCTAGAGGATTAACAGTCCACATCACTAGCATCGACAAAGTGGTAATGGATAACCAAATACCGAGGTTACTGTGAATGTCGCTGCTGCATATGCGCATTTCGACAAATTATGTCTGTTAAGTGCAAGTTAGACCAAAACATTTGGAAATTTGGAAATTCGTAAACTTAATATCAAAAATCAGTAAAAGACAGAACTATAATTAAGGGAGAAACTCTTTTGTTTTTAACAAAATTTCTTGCATACTTTAAAACCAAACCGGTTTTCGGTCCAGCATAGAAGAGTATCAGCTTCTTGGTTGGTGAACACTCAGGGACTGACAGTCCATCGCCAGTGGCGTCGGCCCTGTGGTAATGATTTACAAATTAACGAATTGTTTTTGTCAATTTAGTGTCTACATATGCGTCTCTTCAGGGCAGATCAAGTGAAAACATTTTGGAATCCATGTGCCGAAATATATGTAAAAGCTGATAGAGAACAAATTATCAATGGGATCTAAAACGGAAAGTAAAAATCAGCTAAGAGTACAGAGCTAGCATATGGAATAAACTCGATCAGATGACCAGATGAACATAGAAAGGATATGAAGTAAATGCGCTTGATACATGTTAAAAAATGGATAACAGGAAACACCTACAATGGTTGAAAATTATAATTACATGCAACAATTTCACTGGGGTAAATGTGATATCGGTACTTGCAGTTACCGATATCCCAAGATGGCGGACGCGTTTCGGCTTAATATTATGACCGTCGATTTTATTATAATAGCGCATTTTTCGTCAGCCTTTCAAAACTTATTTGGTGTATTACTTAATTTGGAATTAAACTGCTAAAAGTTGTTTATTAAAAAAATCGCTTAATAGAGAAAATAGCTTTAAAAAACAGCGGTGATGTCGGTAACTGAAGAAACTGATATCCATAACTGGTATTCAGGTCCTTGATAAGGATGTCCATAACGGTTAATTTATGTGTATCTTTGTCATTTTTTAGTCTTGTTTTTAAGGATCAGAAGAACAAATATTGGCTCAGTCGATCTTATGACCTTCTATTTAGGTCAAGTTGACATGACCATTTTCCCGTTTCCAGTACCGTTTTTCTTATGAGCAGATTAAATTTGTGGCATAAAAATTTAATTTGACTTAATTAAATATTATCTATTTCATGCACTGTAAGTTACAAAATAAGGCATATACATACACGGTCAGTAAATTTTATATTGGGCGAACGTTCTTCGTGGCAAGACTGTGATTCAAGATTTCTTTTTACCAGACACAACGAAAGGGTGGTTTAGCGTGCCATAAAGCTGGTTTAACCCATCATTTATTTTGAAATGCCTGTGACAAGTAGGCCATAGTGGTTTTCATTTAGGCCATACGCTTGAATCACTAGATGTACCCCCCCCCCCCACACACACACACCACACGCACACACTTAGGGGCTTTTCATCCGGACCAACTGTCAGTTCTTTTATGTCCCTTATGCAAAGCAAAACATGTTAACATAAATATAGCATGCACGCAAAGACAAGATTGGGGCCGAAACTAGTACTTGCAGTTTTCATAGTGTTTAAAATCCCTTCTTAACGTCTTAACTTAGAGGACGACCATTTAATTTTCAGGGGATGGGGCTCATGAGATAATTTAATCTAATTTAGATTTTATCTGAACTCAAGATACATAAGTTGTCGAAATGCGCATATGCAGAAAATAAATTCACGGTAACTTCGGTATTTAGTAATTAGAAATTAAATATTCTGATCCTACTTATCATGAAAACATTTTTTTTTATTTGAGCAATAAGTGCAAATGAAGAATTTGATAATTTAATTTGATGAATTGAAAAAAATTAAAAAAAAATGTGTTCATGGGACACGAATGCCCCCGATACATAGTTATCGGCAAACAGAAAGTAGATGAGTAATGGACTTGAAAAGAGGATACACGGTACAACTCATCATACCAAAGCATCAGACCGAATATCAAATAATTACTGCATACACAAGCCGAGAATCCATGACGAAAATTTTCGGACGTAGGTACGGACGGACAAGGGTAGAAATTCATGCCCCATCGCCTTAAGGGGGGGATAAAAATGTGTTTACTGAACATAATCATTTCCACAAAGTATGGACCTACCAAATAGGAAGAATCAAACCGCGTTCTAGTCATATATTTTGGATAAATTGAAATAAAGTTTTTCAAAGAAAACAGGTAAAGAACCAAATGAAAAAAAAGCATACGCCATACTGAAGGTAACGCTAAAAATCGCCCAACATTCGCGACATGTTTTTACCTATGATGTCGTCTCACCGCTAGTTGGGTTCATTTACTTAATTTGACTTTGAATGAAGATAATGCATCCAAGTTTGGACCTTAGGAAAAACTGCAACATTCTGAAAACCGCATCATGGATCACAAAGGTGTTTTATCTTTTCTAAAAAGCATGAATGAAATCAGTAGCCCGGTGAACGATATGGGCTCTGCCGTAACCAGTCTTGTGTTTCCTGTTGTCCCTTTTATTTCATTGAAGTCTCTTGCGAAATCTCTACTACTAGGGGGCTATTTTTTTCTCTCGGTATATTGTAGATCCTTTTAATATCTCCCATCGTTGATTTCATCTCCATGCGGTTAATGCGTATTCTATCGCTGTGCGTGAATCGTTACCCATTTGTATTTTCATCTCATCTGAGAACACTGTTTTGGTTGTTTTGTTTTTCTTTATGTTTGTCTGCTTCTTGNGGGGGGGGGGTGTTTTTTGTTTTTGTTTTTGTGACTGTTTTTTTTGGGTGGGGGGGGGTCTGTTTACATATGAGTAATAAGTTTGAATTGATCGCCGACAAGGGACATATATCTATGACAAATAAAGGAAAACGACCAGAAATCAAAATCTTATGACAAATATAATTATGTGACATGGCAGACGGATGACGTGGAGGCGGTGTTTTTACAATACTTTGCACAACTTAAGTTTCTTCATCCCAATTACTGTCTGGTATATGAACTACATTGAAACCTCAGCAATACATTAAAACAAAATTCATACCAGTTACGGATATCTTCATTTCCAGTTACGGACATCAACGGAAATTTATTTTCTTCAGTTGTTCTGCTATTTTCTCTACTCATCGATTAAATAATTTACGAAACCTGTAAGCTTCCAATTCTTAATTGGGAAATGTATCAAATAAGACATAAAACATGGTGGAATTATCTTTTATTATTAAAAATCGACTGTCGAAATATTAAGCCGAAACGCGTCAGCCATCTTGGGATATCGGTAACTGCAGTTACCGATATCACATTTACAGTATACATAGCTGTGCGCCAGAAAATCCTTGTTTACGAGTTTTCTGTGGGTTTTATGCGGATATACAGAAAAATTCCACAGTGTGCTTTCAAATCGGCATGTTTAATGGCTTGATTCGTTGTTCATAGACTACCAAAACATTTATAAGTAGTTAACTATGGCAAAAAGCCGTAGGTTTTCAAAAACGTTTTTTGAAAACCTACGGCTTTTTTCCCATATCAACTACTA